>JAOWBH010146663.1:0-10271 GCA_028566215.1 Silene coronaria | reverse complement strand
CAGGCTGCAAGGTTGTCATCACTACCCGATCAGAAGAAGTGTGCCGTAAAATGGGATGCCAGAAGGTTATCAAAGTTAGCCCCCTTCCAAAAGACGAGGCTTGGTTTTTATTTGTTGAAAAATCCGGAGAAGTAGCAGATGATATATATTCAACTGCTAAAGAGATTGTTAAAGAATGTGGGGGGTTGCCGCTTGCATTGAATACGATGGGTTGCTGTATGAGAGAAGTTACTGATGTTCAGCAGTGGAAAATTGCTCTATATGAACTGCAGAAGCCCAACAGGAGGCAAGAGAACGATATGGATGATGATGTTTTTCGTGTTTTACAATATAGCTACGATAGCTTGAGAGATGAGAGGTTGAAACAGTGCTTTTTGAGTTGTGTATTGTTTCCAGAAGATTGGGTTATCGGTCGAGGGAAGCTGATAGACCTTTGGATTATGGAGGGACTCTTGGATGATATAGAGGGCTGGGAAAATAAAGAGAACAAAGGATATACTATCATTAACAATCTAGAAAAATCGAGCTTGTTGGAACCAGCAATTTGTTATAGTAAAGGAGGCAGTGTGAGAATGCATGATCTGGTAAGAGACATGGCTATGATCGTCACTCAGCATCATCCTCACTTCATGGCGAAAGCCGGATTACAGCTTAAGACAGTGCCTGGAGACGAACTTTGGACCAGGGATTTAGTGAAAGTGTCACTGAGCCATAATAATATAGAAGAGATTCCATTGGGCATGTCACCTGAGACCTCAAATCTGCGAGTGCTGATACTTTCCCATAATCCTCTTCAGGAAATCCCAGATTCATTCTTTGTACATTTGAAAGCCCTCGAAGTGCTTGATTTATCATTTATACGATTGCTTAAGAGGCTACCAGACACTGTTTCTGAATTAGTAAATTTAAGGGCACTCTTGCTTCAAGGATGTAAAGAGCTACGTTACATGCCTTCAGTGGCGAAGCTGACAAAACTAATGACGTTGTATCTCCCAGAAACCAGATGCGTAGCACCTGAAGGAATGGAAAGATTAAAGTGTTTGCAGAAGTTATTCTACTGTCGTTGGAGACTGTCAGATTTTCCTCGGTTCAATAGCTTTATACAATCTTGCCAGTTATACTCTTACTGTATATGGCTTTATGATATTAGGGATGAGGCTTTGTCTCATAATGATGATTATGAATATTTTCCAATGAATAAGAATGGAGTTATTATAAGTGGGGCGAAATTTGGACAAAATGAGATCACGCCTGTGTTACCTTGCAATATCGAAGCGTTATATGTTCATGAATGCACAATGGAAGGGCAAATAAGCCTGGGTGAAGTTTTCCCATCTCTAAGATATGCCAAAGATCTAAGGAGGTTAATGATAAAGGGTTGTGTAGGGTTGAAGTACGTATCATCAGTGTCTCGCTGCGTCACTTCAGTTTCCTCTTATCTTGAAAATCTCGAGTATTTAAAACTCATTGACTTGCCTGATTTGAGAAGCATAGGAGAAAATGGATCGTCTTCATCATTTTTGCACCTCAAAGAGTTGATTATAGAGGGTTGTGAGAAGGTGGAGGAGATATTTGAATCAAACCAGGAATATTTATCTGCTCAGAAAAATCTCAATCCCGGTGTTGCCCTTCCTGAATTATTGTCTCTAAAGTTGAAAGATTTGCCGAAATTAAGAAACATTTACTCCATGCAGCTACACCTCTGCACTTCTCTACAACGTATCCATATAAGGTATTGTGCAAAGCTTGAGGGGATAGTCATGTCTCCCACTTGTGATGGCGATACCACGCCCATTCCTTGTTTCCGTTTTTTGTCCGAGTTATACTTCATCGATCTTCCATTATTGAGCAGCATTTATCAGATGCGGCTACACCACTCCACTTCTTTGCGATTTATTTTCATTACTGATTGTCCAAAGTTGGAAGGGATAATTACATCCTGTACTGCTGATACCAAATCCATTCTCACTCTCCCCAAGCTCCGGAGTTTAGTTCTAAGGAGGCTACCAAATTTGAGCAGCGTCTATAGAGGTCTACTCATGTCTGCGTCCCTTCAGTCTTCCCGTTTAAAGGTAGATGAATGCCCTAAACTGAAGATGCTGTCACTGTCATACCAGCTAATTTGCGATGCTTCACAGTCGACTCTGGCTTCCTTACCAACAGTATCTGAAAGCCCTGAGTGGTGGGAGCCCTTGCACAAGGATCTTCCAGATGATGCAATCCGTCTATCTGATTATATAATGCAAGCTCGACAGTCTCTCCTTCTTCGTCACAGCAACGACCATGATGATGATAAAACAAACTGAATCTCATGGCTGTTACTGTCTACCAGCTAAATGCATCGTTGGCAGGTGTGCTAGATCATGGTGAAAACGACTGCCGGAATTCCTTTGACCAGCACTTGGATGGTGCAGAGAGAGGTAATCCAAGGTTGAGTATAATCTAAAGGTTGATTTTTTTTTTTTCCGTGTTTTTTTCTTGTCGTAACTTAACACAAAAACTTAATAATTGTACGATGAACATTTTTTGCGCATTTGTGACAAACAAGTTGTAATTTACAGGGATATAAATACAAAAGTATATCTGTTTTTGGTTGGAAAAATAAAGGATGAGACGATATCACACAAACTACAGTACGTATCCTGCTGTTGCCATAGTCGTATGGACATTCAGATAGAAAACCTGCAATGTCTAACAGTCTGTCGTAGAAGATCGAACAATTACTTTACAGACAATTAAGAATCAATACAATGGGCGATGCAAACAAATCTCACGAAAGAATCAAATGAAGTCACCGAATAATGCATTCTAATTTCTAACTTTTTCGACCAAACATAAGTAGCTTCCTGAATCCCTTTGCTTTGGCAGATTTTTCAGGACCGTCCCATTTCTTCCTTGACTGTGTCGACTCGAGGACTGTCTCACTAGTTGTCAGAGGAGTCGACTCCTGGACCATAGATATCTCCGGGGATCCGGAAATATTCCCATTAGCAATACCTTCACCCTCAATCAGAGCTGAATTCTGATGTTTTGTAGGGGACTCTGGCATTGGGTGGACACTCAACTCAGGACTTATCTTTTCATTCTCATCGGAAACTTTCACGTCTTCAGGAAACGCGAGGGACATTTCAGGCATTGCATCATCCTCAAGAGATTTGTCTACCGTTTTATCCAAAGGAATCGTCTGGAGACTCTGTACAACCATACCTACATCTGTACTCACGGTTGTAGATGTAACGTGCAACTCTTTAATATCTTTGGAATCATTGCCCTCATCAAATTTGATTTCCATTCCCAGGTTTTTGGCCTCCTTGCCGTCAGCAGCAAAAGAGTTGACACCCGGATCTTCATTCCCGGATTTTTTCTCTAAAGGTTTGATCTTGTTTGTGGCCTTTGTGCTTAACTTCTTAAGATGAACATCTCTCGTCCTTTGTGATCCATTGTTCGTGTTAGTACCTTTTGGCTTGGATGTTTCTTTCTTCGGTTGAGGAGTCGGTGAATTTTTAGTTGTCTTTGCAACTGCTAACCGATCAATGGTGGAACTTCTGAGAACAGGCTTAGGTTTCTTTGTTTCTTCGACTGATTGCTGACGCTTTAACTTATCTGAGGTCAGTGAAGATGTAACAGATTTCCGACCAGATGCAGAACTGTCACCACCCCTTTCAGCTATACGTTTTTGTCTTCGAATAAGTAGCTCTTCCATTCTCTTTCGTCTCTCCTCGTCCTGCTCAACAACAATGATCAAATTTACGCACTTACAAGCCACTCGAGCGTGAAAAAAAAAATCTTCTCATTAGAAGCCTCAAAAGATTAATTCTTCCTTTGTTCCATTGAATTTACGTTTTTCAAAATATGTGAGGAGAATTTTGAAAAACGTAAACAATTCAGTGGAACATTTTGAAAAATGTGGCCATCTTGAAAAATAAAAGCTGAGAAAAATCGTTTTGAATGTGACGGATACCTTCTCAAACTGGCTTTTGGGATTGGCTGTTTTGCTTCCAAAAGTTGACCTTCGAGGCCCTGGTGTAGTCTCAGGTTTGCCTCTCCTTATGGGCCCGCCAGCGGTTCTTGATCTTGCATCTTTACCAGAACCTTTGGTGACAGTATTTCCGGTCTTTTTGTTAGCACCCTTTTCATTTGCATTTGAGTCAACACATGCATCTGTATCGGACTTTTTAGCAGGAGTCTTCACTACAACATTATTCTCGAAATCAATCTCAGGATTCCAAGACGGTACTGTCTGTTCCACAACTATATCTCGGTCAAGGGCCATGTAGAGCTCGTCTGGTTCACAGAAACCCTGTGATTCCGGTATCTTCTGTGAGACTGGGACTGCCTCTCTAGCCTCCATGATATCAGACACCATGCTGATATTCGTCTGCAGTTGGTTTTCAGTGTGTTCATCTGCTAGTCTTCCCTGAATCATGAGAGAATCATCAATTACAATATCTTTGCTTCTCTTTTCAGCATAATCGTCATTTATAAGCCTGAAATGACCGACTTCTCCTTGATTCATAGTTTCATCTGATTGTTTGTTGACAAACCAATCATCACTCGTGTGACTTTTGATGACAGAACGGGCAGCATCATCAGACAGTGACACTCGTGCATAACTTTTCGGTTCTCCACTTTTTTGTGAAAATTGGAATTCCTCAAGAATATTACTATTACTCCTTTTTATTGCAGGATGATAACCTTCACTATGCTCAAATGTTTCGTTGGCTGTTTTTCTGGCAGTGTCATAGGATCCTGCTCCCTTTTCAGGCACGAAAAAATCATCGTTAGCTACTGGTTTTGTCTCAGGAACATTGGAGTCCGAATCCTCCTTCAACAGCAACTGTTGAAAAGCATCCCAGCTCTCACTTCCTTTATTTTCCTTCTTGGATTCATTATCCTTTTTATGGCGGCGAGCAGTCGACTTGTGATGCTTTTCATCTGAAGAACTTGTTTCAGATGCACTGCTCTTTTCACTGCTCTTTTCATCATCTCTTTTGGAACTAATATAATTTATGTTACGAATGACGACTTTTCTTGAAGATTTCTTTCCACTCTTTTTCCTGTGAGACCTATCAGACGAAGAATCTGTCTCAGAGCTCGACTCACTGGGCTCAGTCGTTTCACCATGTCCCTCGTTTTCAGATTTTCTCGCTTTTGAGGCTTTGCTCTTCTTCTTGGATGATGATTTATGATCACGGTGATCTTGTGAATCGCGATTAGGAAAACCATTCACGTCTGCAGGCCATTGCATATTTGCAGAATAATAAGGAGGGGCAACCTGCATTCCTGGGAAGCCATACCCTTGATACGGAGGCATTTGCTGATATACGGGGCCTTGAAAGTTCCGTAAATGTGGAGGAAATTGACTTGCCCAGGGATTTTGCATCAGTCCCGGAGTCTGAGATACCGGAAAGCCATTTTCTGCAACAAATCACTGTCAGAAATTAATTTTTTAGAAAGAACAATTTCTGCAATGACAGGAAATATTACATCTGTATTTGCAAATGAAGTTGAACTAAACCTATATCGAAATTAATTTTTGGATTTTCAGATTTTCAGATTTTCAGAAATTTTGTAGATTCAGAATGTTAAACTGAATGATTTAGTAAAGTAATATAAATAGCAAAATGCACCTTGATTTGCATTCGCAGTGTCAGGATCAATATCTTCGCCAGCAAGAACGATTCCAGATGTTCCCGTTAATGACAAATCTGGCTGCATGATAGCCTGCATTACAGCAATTTCATCAACCCAAAGTCGATCTTCGTTTTTCTTAGTGCATAAATCCCTGAAATTTATGCATGCTTCCCTGCACGAAACCAAACTACAGATGTGAAAACCCAGCAAATTAACCACTTTCATCGAGAAATTTTTAGCTTTTTCTGTCGAGTTACTTACCTTAAGCGTGAAGCTCCAAAAGCATCAGAAAACAATATCAGGTCATTCAGATTATCCGGATCAAATCCAGCTGCCAACGCACGAGCATACACCATTGCTTGCTCTTTCCAAAGGACTACTGTACGAGTTTCAACAACACGGTGAAGTCGATCCCTATCATGTACGAAACAAAAATTAATCAATTGTTACAGAAGGATTCGATTGAATCGTTCACATTGTTGAATAATGTAAAAATAGTTCTGCTTACTTAGAATTTTCTTCCTGTTTAAGATCACTGCTATCATTCGATTCACCATTCGAAGCTTCAAACGACTTGATCGTATTCTCCAACTGCGAAATCTCTCTCTCAATCGTTACAAACCGCTCCAAAATCTCCGGTGTGCTCACAAATCTCACAAACCTAAATCAAAATTACTCCGATCAAAATCATAAACATCAACTTAATCAAACTAACTAACAAAATTCAGTTATTCTGCATAATTAATACCTTTGCAGAGTGCCTTTAGTAAACCAGTAAGAATTTTCCGACGAAGGCGGTCGGAGTGTGACGGAATAGCCTCCTTTTGAAATCTGATCTTTAGCTGATCTCAAATGTGCAATAAATGGTTCTAATAGTCCATATGCTAACTTTTCATTCGATTTTCCGGCGAAAATTACCAGATCACATCTAAAACAAATCAAAATTCACCACAAAATCATAAATAAGTCACTGATACTATTACCTGCAAACCAAAATTTCATTAAATTGAACAACAAAATCATTAATTTAGGGCAAATCCTTCAATTTTCCGGCGAAAATTACCGGATCACATCAACAACAAATCACAATGGAACAACAAAATCATTAATTTCCCGGCGAATATTACTTAAATCACATCAACAAGTCATAATTTAACAACAAAATCATTAATTTTCCGGTGAAAATTACCAGATCATATCAACAACAAAATCATAAATCAGTAATTCATCATTTCATCCTACTACATGCAACCAAAATTCATTAAATTAAACAACAAATTCATTAATTAATGGCAAATCCTTCAATTTTCCGGCAAAAATTACCAGATCACATCAACAACAAATCACAATTGAACAACAAAATCAATAATTTTCCAGCGAAAATTACTAAAATCACATCAACAAATCATAATTTAACAACAAAATCATTAATTAATAGCGGATCATACACTAATCACTTGATTAAGCTATTATAAACTCATAATTACAAATTTTATCAATAGAATTACATGAATTTAAGTTCAATTATACTCTATTACTCTTTAATAATTACATAAATGTCACATAAAAAAATTTGATTTCTCCATACTGTATCACAATTATTAGCTTAATTCTCAATTAATTGATCAATTCAGCCTTTAATTACGCTTGATAGCACAAGGGACTAAGGGAGTAGGGTTGATATTCGTTACTTATCGGTCACGTAGTAGTACACTCGAGTGGAACTAAAGCAGTGACGGAATTAGAATTTGAAGTCCGATTACAAAGTTGTTTTAAAATACAGAGGAACGAATTAGTAATAAGGCAATATACTTGGTAGACTCGGTGGTGGAGCGAGGGGTTAGTAGGGGTGCTCGTTCCATTAAAAAATAAAAAATGCAATATGTTTTAAATAAATTCAAGTTTTTTTTTTTTACGGCATTATCTGTTCGCCTGAAATTTTTCGCCCCATAACGGTACATCCTGACTCTGCCACTGAAACAAAGGGTACAAAATAAAATACGGGGTAAATTAATAAGTACTCGTACCTGGTTCGAGTGGGAGTGAGGTGAAAAAGAACATAGTCGAGACGAGTACGAGAATCCATTGCACAACCCGAACGTAGTCGTCGTCTCGTCTCGTCTCGTCTCGTCTCGCCGTAGAGTTAAGATAAAGGGATGACAGTTAAGGAAGTTGGTTGGTTGTACAATAAGTAGGAGTAACAAAGAAACATTGAATGAACATTCTGTTTACAGTACTACAGTTATTCTGCAAAATTGAATGAAGTAAATGTAGTAAGAAAAAATGATGGAAAAGAGAGTTGAAGAAGGTTGTGAGTTACGTTGTTGTTGTTGTTTCACATGGAATTGATCTGAAATAAAAGTCAGAAAATTAAAATTATATTATGACTGACAGCATGTCACAGGCAGGTGGGTATGTAGCACATCACATGGACCTCCTGCATCAACTTATGAAAAAAAAACAAAGAGTATGGTTTGTTTTTTTGTATATTTCTTTTACTTTTTTAATACGGCGGAATATCGCGGTATGCCGGTATGTAAGTAATTAGACCTGGCCATGAGCCGGTCCAACCTGAGACAGGCTAGATCTAGATTCAGATCCAGAAACTCGGGTTTTAAACTGGCCCGTTTCTTAGGACGAGCCGAGTAGAGCGGGACCGATCTAGCTCAACCTTGACCTCAAACCAGCTGAGTATTTTTTTTTATATGCGCGCCCAGGCAGGTCGAGCCACATGTTGGAGACTCTAACCTGGCCCATTACTGGATAGACCGAGTAGGGTTGACCCGTGTTGTTGGCCAGCTTTACGTGAAATTACTAATGGCTAAAATAAACTAAAATTTTCTCCGTTTCCATGATGGTAACACAATAAAACAGGCGTGGAAGGATTCGAATCAGCAATATATTGTTCATGATACCTCTGTTTTAACCAGAATTTTTTATACTTTGTAGTTTGTACAGTGTCTTAATAGATGTGGGATGTGAATCTGAGAAAGCAACAAGACAAATTAAACAATAAAGATTTAAGGAAAAATAATGTGATAATTAGAGATCAAATCAAGGATTATGGAGTATATTATTAGCAAGTTGTGGAGGTGAGGCGTCTCTATTCATGTGAAATTGAGATGCAAAGCTTATAATTGAAGAGAACATCTATACTCCATACAATGTAGGTGGGACAACTTTCTGCTTACTTCACTAAGCAACTGATGAATGATACTCTGATTGTGTAGAGTGTAGGGAAGTGCAAGGTATAAGACTTAAAAAATGCTACCTTTGGATGAACATAAAGTACCTTATATTACATCTTCAGTTTACAAATTCTTATTTGTGGCGGAAAAAAGTCCGTCACAAGCTTGTGACATAAAACAAAGGGGTAATTGGGAGGGCACATGGGAAAGACTTGTGAGACGTCACAAGCTTGTGATTGTTACAAGCAATACCTATTGTCTTCAATGTTAGATTAATCATAAATTTCTCGTTTAAAATGGATATATTCTATATATTTTTAAACTTAAAATCGACCAAATAAAATAAATAGATAAAAACTGAATGCCTAAGAAATGGCGAAAAGTTGGCATATGAGAAGACAAAATGGATAATCTCCATTACTTTTCTCTTCATTTCCTCTCACAAAATATTACTACTATATTATATATTCCACTCTAACCACTCCCATTCATTTACCTTTTTATTTCCAAATAAATTTACAACCACCCGATCTAATCCAGTTTTAATCCGGACCATTGAAAAGTAAATGGACCTCTATTTTTTCTGGAGAAATAGAGAGGATCTTTACCCATGAAAAGGAAAGAATTGTCATACAAGAATGTTGTATTTGATATGCTTAAATTTAAGCATACAATCAAGGGTCAAAATATATAAAAAAAAATTCACACATTTTTTTTTAGTAATTAAGCAACTTTCTATTTAAATGAAAAATTAATTTCATTTAATAATTCTGGTTCGAACAATTATTGTATAACACAACTTTACAAAAGAATAATCGATAAGGGACATTCTAGGGTCCACATAAGTGACATAACCATACATATTGCAGGATTTGCAGCAAGTCATCCTTATGACGGATAAGTTTGCGACGGATCAAGTACTACCCATATGGATATAGATAAGACAAAACAGATTGATACTCTTTAGTCTTTAGTCACTCTGCTTTTGTCTTATCTACCTCATATAAATAGTACTTAACCTGTTAAAAGCTTGCGACAATGAACATACCGTCACAAATAAGAATATTTGTGCATATTGTATTCATAATGCACTAGATAGGTCCTATAAGATGAGCACCAACCACCAAGGTTATCCATTTTCATTTTCATATCTATTATCCTAGATGTGCTATTGCAACCACCACCCTACTACCCTCATGAAAATGGTCTAATTCAACCTTTCCTTTTCTAACCTAAGACACACAAATTGATTGACATCAACTCACCCAATCAATCATGCCATAAAATTCCACAAATTCTTATTTGTAACGGAAGGTATCCGTCACTTATTTGTGACGGATACCATATTCCCTCACAAATAACACATTTGCATTGAGTGGGGAAGCACATGGGGGGACCCTCCTTTGTCCCTTCTACCCATTTCCTCTCACAAACTACCCGTCGCAACCC
>JAOWBH010146652.1:0-12638 GCA_028566215.1 Silene coronaria | reverse complement strand
TTGGATAAAGATATTGGGGACGTGATTTTTGCAGGTTGAAATTCAGGTGAGTAAGCTTTATTGTGTCAGCAGAGCAGTCCCGGTTCTACCTATAAATATTGAAGATGCTTCTCGTAGTGATGCTGAGATTGATGAAGCTTTGAAGGTGAATTATTGTTCTACACCGGCTTTTTGTTAATTTTACTACTATATAATATGAGCTCTTGAGCTAGGGCTAGATTTTACAACTCAGCTAGGTTTTATTTATGAGATGGAATTTCTCACTTCAACACGATTCAATATTTGTAGTTAAGGTGAACGGTGTTGTGTCATTAGTTAGCAGTAACTGACATGGAATTATCAGTTTTAACGTGTGCCGATTGATGTATTGAGATTACTGCTGAGTGCTGATTTTAGGTGGAGCTAGATTTCAAAGATTGAAACCATATCTGGATAGTGGATATTGAGCGTAGGGATGAGTAAGAGCCCTAATTGCATGTTATAATCATTTTTTTAAAAAAAAGAAACACAAAAAAAAAGTGAAGCTATGGCCTTTGTTTTAGTGATATGAAACACTCATAGATATTTCATAGAAGGATGGTTCTTCATGGATGAATAAATCGAGTTGTTTCGAGTTGTTTTGAGCGAAGAAAAACAAACTGAATTAGCAGGAAAATAATGAGTGGTATTTATGAGCATGTGAATGAGTATGATTTTGAACTAGCAACATGAAATAGCTTGGAATGGATTGCACGTTAAATGATCGTGAAAAGTTTTTGGAAGATAATTGATCATTGTCGTCGTGTGCACCAACCATGTATGCAGTAATCTTTCCTCTTTAGTGTAGGACCTGTAAGTGTGTTTTTCGTCAACATGGTATGCAATTTGGTCCTGATTATTTCAAGCACGTACCACATCAAATTCTCTTGTCAATTTTTTTTTTTTTGCTTCTTAAATACTGCACCCAAGGATTAGTACTTTGCTGTGGGCAGTGTCAAAATTGTCAGTGAACTTATGAGATATTGGCTGCTTTTGTGTCTGCTTTCCTTGTTCATTCATGACACTTGGTCTGTGCGTGAATTATTGCTCTTCATATACTTATAAGTAAATAATTAATAAACGAGCATGTTATGTGATTTATGCATGATTGCAGGAGGGCAAACAACTGGTCAGAGTTAATCAAGACACACGTTTGACTTACAGAGTCTTGGACGTGAGAACGCCAGCTAACCGAGCCATATTCCGTCTACAGAGTGAAACTAATTATGTAATGAAATATATGAGTAACTCTTTCAGTTCATTTCTGAGTTCTATTGATGGCCTTGATAACATTAGTATGTGAGTTTTGCAGAAATTTATTGACTTCTTGCGATCTGAGGGTTTTGTGGGGATCCATACGCCCAAATTGATGGGAGGAACTAGTGAAGGTGGAGCAGCTGTTTTCCGACTTGATTACAAAGGGAAGCCTGCATGCTTAGCTCAATCTCCTCAACTTCACAAACAAATGTCAATTTGTGGTGATTTTATGAGAGTATATGAGATCGGACCTGTTTTTAGAGCAGAGGACTCCTTTACTCATAGGCATCTTTGTGAATTTACGGGTCTTGATGCCGAAATGGTGATTAGAGAGACTTACTCGGAGGTAGAGATTCGATATTCTGATCCCTCAGCAGAAGTTAAGAAGTTCTTGGATTTTGCATTATTATGACTAGGGTTACAACTTCTTTTTCAGGTTATGGATGTAGTTGATAAACTTTTTGTGGCTCTTTTTGACCATTTGAACGGCTATAAGGAAGAGTTGGAAGCTGTTTCTAGGCAGTATCCATTTACACCTTTGAAGGTTGAGTTTCTGCAACTCCTGTTCCTTTTCTTTTTCTTTCGCATAATTCAAATTTGTATCATAGCTGTTGCTTAAATTTGTAAGCTGTTGCTACCGACTTAGAGTTGAACTGAAACATCCTTGTAAGTTTTCGAGTATAGTAGAATGTATGTCTTGGCTTTTGATTGTTATGGGTTTGCTCATGTGTAGTATCCGAGGAAGACCTTGCGACTCACATTTGAGGAAGGAGTTCAAATGCTTAAGGTAACAGTTTATTTAGTTTAATTCTTGTATAGTTGTATATTAAAACTATTCAGAATCATTGTTGCTTATTTGGAGATTCACAATTAGTAATTGCTGTTCTAGCTGTATATGATTTGTCTTTACAAAAAGGTTGTATACTTTTGATTTGTGTTTTTGTGTCTTTACTAAGGTTCAAGTAGCTGCATTTGTTGGAGCCAATTGCAATTATGTTTAGACTTCAACATGAATCGGTTGGGATCTTTTGATTACTAGCCATACTTACAGAGTGTTACTGTTCTTTTTTTATTTATTTGGAAATCATAAACAAGCTTGATTCTTATAGGCTGTATGTAAACTTGAGCTAATGTTTGATGTTTCTGGGTTTCTGCTGTTGCTAGTTTTTGACTCTTAATCACCACTTTAATGTTACTGGATTTCTACTTAAGCTAGTGTCTTTGGCTTTCTATCAAGGCATTGCCTAAAATGAATTGCGATGTTTTTTTTTGAAAGGCTTCTCTTTTAAAGCGTAGAATGCTTTTGTTTGTGTCTCGTTGATTTTAGTGCATTATTGTTCGTAACGTCAATGTATTGTGAATACTTTCTGAAATGTTTCTTCTCTACATTTGAATTCTGTATGTACGTACTTCATTTATGCAGGAGGCTGGTACTGAAGTTGATCCTTTTGGGGACCTTAACACTGAAACTGAAAAAAAGCTTGGTGCACTGGTCCGTGAAAAGTTAGTTTTCCCGTTTTTGAATCTGTCTTGTGCTGTATAATCTTGTCAGTTTTGTCCTTTTTTTACAAAGTCCTCATTTTTGAATTTTAAGTGTACGTATCATAATCGTAAGAGGCAAGGAGGTACAGTGCATATGATATAGTAAACTTCTTTCCAGAAATTAGTGGGGGTAAAAACTATTTTCAAAATGAAGGGAGTAGTTAGACTGTACAAAGTATAGACTGTGAAAGTGGAGATGATTGATTGAATTTTTCTACTTACAGATATGAGACAGACTTTTACATACTCCACCGGTATCCATTAGCTATAAGGCCATTCTACACAATGCCTTGCTACGATGACCCTAACTATAGCAATTCCTTTGATGTCTTTATAAGAGGTAAGTGCAAATCATTTTGCAGTTTAAGTTCCGTTCTTGTTTTGGCTACATCACATCATTTGGTCTTTATTTTATTCAGTTTTTTCCCCGTATTAGCAAGTTAAATATTCTGGGGCAAGTTTTGTTGTTCATTTCGAATAACTGCCCTATCTTTTTTTTTGTTATGTTAAAATTTTTATGCAAGGCACAACTAGCTAGTCGTATTGTCCCCACCTTTTACTTCTTTACATGTTGGTGCTCTTTAAATTTTTAAAAGAGAGATAATTGTACAAAATTTAATTTTGAAAATGCAAATTTGTTTGTGAAAACACTGCAACTCACATGCTTTGCACCTCGTTACCTTGGTTTCCCAATGCCTTCTAAGTTAAGATTAGGATACAAGTCACGATAATTATTATGGAGTTGAACATTGTTAGCTTGATTGTTGCAAACTTGGGAAAATGAATCTCTGTGGGAATAGATAAAACTTGCTTCCTCTACTCCATTGTATTCTAGACATTCTATTTTGGCACAGCCGCAGGAAAAACAGAAAATGTAGGGTTTTGAGTGGCGAGTGCAAAGTGTGGCGCTAAATTTAGGTGGGGTATAATTGTAACATCTGCTATTAAAAATTACTAAAATAAGAAATGTAAACTATAAAATGGAATTGCGCAAAATAGAATTGTGTATAATGTATAGAATTCAGTTTGGATGAGTTACTTTGTTTTGGCTTGGAGATTCATTAGAGAACCTTAGAAATTGGACTCCTTTTCTTTCACTTCATCATTTGTTTCTTGTAAGTCCTTTACGTCTAATATTGTACTTTCAGCTGTGATTTTCTATTTTTGTAGTCTGCACTGGCTATTACAGCCAAAATAAAAATCTCTGACAGTGAAAATGTAGTCCACCATGGGAGGTTTATTCCTGGTTTGTACTTGGTGAATAGCTGATAACTAAATTGTTTATCCTGTCTGTCCTTCAGGGGAAGAAATTATTTCAGGAGCTCAACGTGTTCATGACCCTGTACTTTTAGAAGAGCGTGCTAAAGCATGTGGGATTGATGTCGATTCAATTAGTAGTTACCTTGACTCCTTCAAGTAAGTTGTTGATTTTCAACTCAAACTGAAGTGTGCATACATCAGTCACAAGAGTTATCAGATTATCCAACCAATATTCAGCACATAACCACATCTCATATCACATGTTTACATGGAATAACTTGAACCATCATAATACCTTATCATCTGTTGACATCATGTTACGTTGGAGAAAACACAAATCAATAAAGGAGGTGGCAGGCTATGATAATGATGGGCGGCGTTGTGTTAATTGGTGTTGCTAATGATGATCATAGATGGAGCTGATTAGGGACTGATGATGGTGCTTTGTTGCAAATTTAATCGAAGGGGATGATTTTAGGCTTATGAACACAATGGAGGCATGGAGACTTCGTCTACAATCAGACAATAATTATAGGGTGACACACTGACACAATATTGGAGATGGTAGATTTAAGAGACATATAATAAACAGGAAACAAATACTGAAATACTCCCTCCTCATCCTTATGTTCTTCCACATTACTTTTGGGAAGAAATTAAGAAAAATGGTTATATGTGGAGGAAAATGAAAGTAGAGAAAAAGGGCGGGGTTGCGAATAGTTTGAATCACAAATCATATACTAAAAAGGAACACAAATTCTTGTTTACGACGGAGGTATCCGTCTTAAATCTTAAGGTGGGTCAAGCACCATGTGGTAGTATTTGACTCGTTTTAAGATTTAAGACGGATACTCCGTCTTAAGCAAGACTTGTCGAGGAAGGAAAGGGAAACATTTTTGTGAATGACCCAAAATAGAAATGTGGAAGATCTTTAAGAAGTGGAGGGAGTATAAATTAATATGCCTCTGTAATTGATCGATGGGAACCTCAAAGTAGGTTACGGTTGAATAAAATTTAGTTGAAGTTTCTACATTTGTTAGATATCAGGAAATTATCCTGGTTTTTGTTGGGTCTATGTTATGTTCTGTCAGCGCACTAAAAGTCGTTCCTTAGATTCAAATTTCGTGTTGGATTTGCCTGGCCTCGGAGCTTTGAGCAGGTGTAATCTGTTACCACTTATGTGATATTTTGCAGGTATGGTGCTTGGCGTCACGGTGGCTTTGGAGTGGGCTTGGAGCGTGTTGTTATGCTGTTTTGCAGCCTCAATAACATTAGGAAGGTGTCTCTGTTTCCTCGTGATCCACAAAGGCTCACTCCTTGATTTGTTGGCACCAGGTCTTGAATGGGACAGGGTTACTTTGAGACCATTCCTTCCCAAATACTTTTTGATGTCTAGTATTTTACATTTAATTTAACAAGTATTTGAGCCGGTGTTTCACAGTGAATCCGGAATATAAGTGTGTTCAAGATTGTAGTTCACTAGCGTTTTCTTAGTGCATTTTCAAGATTCTAATCATAGAATCTGAGAGCTGAGAGCTGCTGTTAGTCCTACCAAAAGAAACAAATTGTCATTAAGTCCTATGTAGCAGCTCATATTGTACATTTCTCATCCTTAGATTTTTGTTCTTTAATTGACTACAATAGAGGGGGGAAAGCATTACAATGTTGCGGGCTTGCTGCACTGCAATATAGACAACGTCATTTTTCATTGCTTCCGAACACATTGACAGCCCTAACAAGTAATTATTTCGGAAATGTTCCATGGTACCCTCGAACTTTGTTATCCCTCTTTTTCATTGCTTCCGAACACATTGACAGCCCTAACAAGTAATTATTTCGGAAATGTTCCATGGTACCCTCGGACTTTGTTATCCCTCTTTTCAAGTTTCCACATGGTGCTGCTTGGCCTTTTCTTTCTCAGAATACACTATGGCAAACGTCTGTTAACAATTGTTAAGTTTGCATGATTAAGGTACCTATTTTTTTTTGGTGGGAAAGCTAGTTTGAATGTTAATTTATATAGTTTGGAGAATTATTGGAAGGGCACATAATATGGATTATATTTTTTCAATCATAATTTTTAAAAATGACGTAATAAAAACATCACGAGTGATTAAATAACCGTAGTAGTAATGAGAGACGAGTAGTCGTGGAAGTAACGACCATTATAAACTTATAATGGGAAATCTGAAAATAACAATTCTAAGAAAATAGTAAATGTGAAAGTAAGAAATAAATGTACCCTTTCGGTTTTTTATGTTGTACCCCTATATTTTTGAAATTTTATGATGTACCCCTAAATTTTATACATTAGTCTACCATGACCTTATTTATTGTATTTGCTAACTTAGTTTCTTAATTGATCCAGTAAATCGTTTATTTATCATTTCTATTTACTCGATAACCTACTCATTACTCAATTGTTCGCCAATTTACCCTTTAAACCACCAAATCGTATATAAATTTAACTCAAATTCATCAAATCTCCATCATCATTTCATGCTTCATAACGGAGGTTTTTAGTACTTGTAATAGGATGATGATATAACATTAATGAGTCAAAAAAAAGGTTAAGTACAATAATTTAATAGTGATAAAGTTAATGGAGATTTGAAAGAGGTCATGATGGAAAATAAGTAAGAAGTTTAAGAGTTCACCATAAAATGTAAAAAAGTTAGGGATAACGTAGAAAACCAAAAAACACAAGCACACCGTAGAATATCTCTTTCAGAGAAATTAATTCTAAGATAACGGGACGAAATCGGACACCAATACTAGTTTATATTGAAAAAAAAATACATTTGAATGGCACTAGAAAAACACAATCCTTAAGAATTGGTTTGATGGTACTCATGAGCTACCATCGCCTCCAATTCATAAGTTGCCCTGTGCGTTTCCCGGCCATGAGTTTCCTCAATTCCAGGTACTCCATCCATGACTCTCCAACTTTATTTATAACGAGGGAGCCTGTAACCGCTACATGTTCACTCGTCTGGTACTTTATAAAAACTGTGTAAATGGTTTCAGGATTGTTAGTTGTGCTAAAAGGAGTATTTCAATGGAGGGTATTGAAAATGGGAATTTGATTGTGGGTGACTTTGTTTCACTTCAGAACAAGATTGCTGCAATTCGTGCTGAGGGTTCCTCTAAGCTCCAGGTTTAGTCATTTCTCTTTTTCTTTTCTTTATGTTAATCCAAGTTTGAACCTTTAAGGTTGATTCATCTCTCTCACGCTGTAAGACCGTCTTATTCTATAATTTGTGTTGCTTTGTAGTTAAACACCTGATTAAAGTGGGTGCAATTTATTAATATTGGCTATTTGATGGTGTATTTGTTGATTACATCATTGAAATAATGCGTTGATGGTGTATTTGTTGATTACACCGTGACTAGTCAGTAAAGGTCACTAATCATTTTGCCTTGAGAGAAAGATTAAATAGGAATTTATATGCTAGTAGGAGCTGGATGTTTTTATTTTAGATTTTTAGTAGGATGTTTTTGATTGCTATCCTGCCATGCGTACTAATTGAACTTGAACTAGTTAGAACTTAGTAGGTATTTTGTACTTCCGAGTTCCAAATCTCCAAAGACCACCAAAGGCTGTTGGGGTTCGGACAATATATTATAAACTAAAAGTTGGTTTCCATAGAAAATGTTGTCCAAAAGAGAATGGAACTGAACCTTTTTTTTTTTCGCTGTAAAGAGGAAAAGGAGTGAAGGGAGAAATGAGGGAGAGAGGAGGAAGACTGGGTTATACATGTAGTCATATAATTTTATGGTGCTTCTCTTTTTCACTAGGCCATTAGGGTCATATTAGCTAAATGATGAAATCTTGTTTGTGCTTTCAAGTTCTACTTGTCTCTAGAGAATACTAGCTGATGGGATGTAAGGGTTGAGAAAAAGGTGGTTACGGTCCGATTACAACTCAAAGGATTAGATGAAGTCAGCTGACAGAATACGGCAGCTAATGTAAATGATAAATGGCCCTTTAAACTTTTAAGTGGTGTAACACAATTCATTTTCTCAGGTAATAGTTGATTTTGATGGTACATTGACAAAATACAACGTCAATGGTCGAAGGGGGGACAGTAAGTTCGCATTTCAGATTTCTTACCAATACTTATGGAATCTTCATGAGAGTGTCCTTTCGTTCAATGATTTCTAATAACATGTGTAGCCAGTCATGCACTTGTGCAACAGGCAAATCCCAAGTATGATATCAAGAGACAAAAACTGTATGACTATTATCACCCATTAGAAATTTGTCCAACCATCCCAGTGGAAGAGAAGACAAAACTCATGGAAGAATGGTATGTTTTCTTGTATTTCTGACTTCATGATATGTCTTGGAGACCTACTTAGTTATTTTTGGTTCCCTAGCATCTTTATCCATGTTACTATGGCCGCTTAAGAACCTGAGTTTGTAAAAAAAAAAAAAAAAGTACTCTTTTTTGTGAATAGAAAAAATTAATATCCTGAATCTGCTGTGTGAATAAGTTCTTGGTATATTTGTAGTCCCTTTGATGGATAACGGTGATACTGTAGAGCTTTTGAAATATTAAGCTACTAGTAGGCCTTGGTTTGTTGAACATTCCCAATAAGGCTCTCAATTCAGCTAAAGCATGTTGATTATCCAAGATTTCTAGCTTGAATTGATGATCACAGTAATAGATGAGGAAATACAGGGACATGATGGATAGGGGAATTTTACGCTCTCTTCTCGGCTATATGCTCATTTTGATAAGGGTTGAGATGGCTTGCCATTGCGTATTATCCTATATTGATGTTGTATCCCTTTCTCCAGTCTTTGTTTCTTTCCTGTCAAACTTTGCGTATAAATTTTTGATTAGTGAGTATGTGTCTTCTTTTTTACTTAATAGAATCCCTTATTTACTTTACAGGTGGGAGAAGACACATGCTCTTCTTGTTGAAGGTGGTCTTACTTATGCTGACATACGAAAGTCTGTTGCTAATTCCAGAATAGAATTTAGAGAGGGCGTATTTACACTTTTTGAACTTTTGGAGGTGACTGCTAATTATCTTGTGATTCTTGCAATTTTATCTCAAGTGTCTTTTGGTACGGGTCTTTAGTCTTTTCTTTTGACTTGTTTCTTTAAGCATATTCCATGATAAAATTGCAGTTTATATTGTTACATCTCGTTGATATTGGTTGACTACCAAAGTCATATGGGTAAGGACAATATAAATGGGATCAAGAGAGTATCATTGAGTAACCTCTTCATGAATCTTCATTTAGTGCGTTTGAAAGTTTTTTGAGGCCATTTGCTCTACTCTTTTAGATTATTGTTTCTTATTCTTGTTGCAGGAGAAAAATGTTCCTGTCCTCATTTTTTCAGCTGGGCTTGCTGATATCATCGAAGAGGTAAATAAGAGAATACTTTGTCGCTGGTTGTGATGATAAGGATTTTCTTTCTGCAATATCAACCTGTTCCATTATCTGTGAAGGTATTGAGGCAGAGATTTGACAGATCTTTTAAAAATATTGAGATTGTATCGAATCGGATGGTGTTTGATGACAGTGGGAATCTTATAGATTTTAAAGGTAATACGCCTTTCATCTCATTTATAATGTTTGCATTTGACATTGGTGTTCAAAAGATATCAACTTTGACTGGCATTGTCATACAATTCACAATATTTACAACTTCTTATCAACGATAATATGAAAATTGTTGTTGTGATAAAAGATAATTCTAACCTGATAAAAGTTTAAATTTTATTCTGCATATATTTGGTTGAATAGTTGGTCAAAGTTAACATTGATTTACCATTAAATTGTAATGAGGCCAATAAATTTGGGACGGATTTGCATTTGTTATATTATAAGATATATATCAACCTCATCAACATCATTTCATCTAGTTGATGGTTGTTACAGAAGCGCGTGCATTTTCAATTTTTCACCAAATTTATTTGACATAGAATCATCGGGAAAGAGATGCTTAATCATGTTATCTTATGCTTTTCCAATCTATTTCTGGAAAGTTGCCTATTCTTAAATATTTTGGGGCATTTTTGTATATCCTCTCTAAATCCTGGCTTGTTCTATCCAGGAAAAACTATTCATGTCTTGAATAAAAATGAGCATGCCCTTGATATGGCAGCACCTCTGCGTGATACCTTGGGTCATATAAATGAACAGGTCATTGATCATTCTTCAATGAAAAAGAGGACCAATGTTCTACTTCTTGGAGATCACATTGGAGACTTGGGGATGTCAGATGGTCTAAATTATAGAACACGGATATCAGTGGGATTTCTGTAAGTTAATTTGTTTGCTATCTTTAGTTAAGGGGCATAACATGATTTCCTCTCCTGTAATATTTTTATTATGTCCCCTGGTCCCTTTAATATTTTCATGTCTCTCATGTCTCATCTTAATCTGAAACTTCGAATTAGGTGTCATCCTTTGGTAGCTGTGGTAAAATTTTATAATGCATTATATAGATGATAATGCCCCCTCGATTTTAACTCAATGCAGTTTTAGGCAAGTATGGGGTATTGTTCACGCTGTGGCTATTACTCTAGTGAAAACATGAATATTTTTCCTTAAGGTCCTTGAGAAATTCTGCTTATTGCTGCTGCTTTCTGTTGAAAGTGAATTGGTTTGCTCTCAATCCCTGTTAGAAATGTTTCCAGGTCCCATATTCATTGTTTGGGATTAACAATGGCAATACATTTCGGGTTTTGCATGGTTAGACCCTTTTTAAACAAATGTCTTTTCAAATGAACACTATGATATTGATTTCGTAAAAGATGAACAACTGTAAGATATGGATACTTAGGAACAGAGAATGTGAAAAATCAAAGAACTAGAAGAACAAACATAAGAAATTTGCAAGGTAGTGCTGAGGTGTTTGGTTAGTGTCTCACTGACCTTAAGCTTAAGCTAGCACGAGGCGAGCTTTGTAAGCCGAGATATCATCGATTAGAAACTGGGATAGTTAGGCTCTGTTTGGTAAAACTAACTGAAAAGTTAGCTGAAACCTGAAAAGGTAGCTGAAACCTGAAAAGTTAACTGATAAGCTAGCTAAAAATTATGACCTGAAAAGGTACCTGATTTTTATTAAAACTTTTTGGTAAACTAACTAAAAAGGTAACTGATATTTGTAAAATGGGATATGGATTATTATTATTTCCAAATAATTAAAGGATAAAAATGGTAACTAAAATTAAAACAGGTACCTGAAATCTAAAATGCTACCTTAGGTAGCATTTCATTTCAGGTAGCTTATTCGGGCAAATAAGCTACTTGCCAAACACTACCAAAAGAATAAGCTACCTGAAATTTTTGACAAAAAAGCTACGTTTGACAAAACAGGTATCTAACAGAGCCTAAGATTATATTACCTAGAATAATTGCATTAGGAAAACAAGTAAAAAGCTTCAAGAAGGACAACAATCAGTAGGCCACGTTTTTCCTCAAGAAACAATCCTCTCCAAGTTTTTCCATTTATAAATCAATTCCATAATTAAATCTTCACCTTTGATTGGAGCTCACTATAACGATACCAAGATTACCCTAATGCCTCAAGGATACCCACGATTAGCAGGTACAGATTATAGCAACCGTCTGCCGTAGATTTTGTGAATATTTTAAACCGTATTATTTTCTCACTAGGCGTCAATAAACTACCAGCATCCTCAACCTTACCTTCAGATTCTATCTTCCTTTAAGACAATATAGTGAAAACTTCGCGGAAAATCAATCCAACACCACGACATTGTGTCAGTGTAACATGGCCTTCAGTTGATAATGATTTTTTATTTGCAGTTTTCGTTAATGCTTTGATATTATTCATAGGATGGTTCAACATATATGCTTAGAGAAAAAAAAAAGTTAGAATTAAAAAATCCATATGGATGTTGCAGGAACGACAAAATAGAGGAGTCCTTGGAGACTTATTGTGAAGCTTTTGATGTCGTATATCTGGCAAGTGTTTTGTCTTATGTAGCTTTGACTCAATCTTCAAACTTTACTAATCATGAAATGATCTTATGTCTATTTTTTGTGATAGAATGATGCACCAATGCTAGGAGTGGTTAACATCGTCTCTCAGTTGATCCAGGAAGCGTAAACCAAATGATGTTAAAATCAAACGATTTATGCTTTGCTCATCGGTTGTGAAAACAATGGTTATCGGCAGTTAAAAGCTGAAGCTTCTTATTTAGTCAGGCGAACGTGTATCTAATTTTACTTGGTATTCTCCATAGTTGGGACTACTTGGGACTTGGGAGCGATGATCTTCATATTGACATATTTATTTGAAGTCGCAAATCATTATTCATTTATCGAACTGGATGCCTCATTCTTCTTCTGTTACAATTACACAGTGAGGGTTTTCCTCAAATTGGTTTGCTCCTCGCTTTTCCTCATTGGCTTTTCTGCCATGAAACTAGGTTGCTAATGTTTGGGTGGAACTAAATCTCGGTGTAAGTTTTGGTCGCTGTTCTCTTATTTCAGCCATAATGTTAAAAAATGTGCTTGATAAGGCATAATAATTTTTAACTAGTGTGCAATTCTTACATGGTATTTATAG
>JAOWBH010146642.1:0-12639 GCA_028566215.1 Silene coronaria | reverse complement strand
GTTTTAAATAAGCCTTCATGAAGCTTATAAACAAACTTTAATTAAGTTTAAAGATTTTTAAATAGACACCTAATTCATCCCCTCCCCCTCATAGGTGCATCCGTTATTGATTCTTCAGACATGATAATTGAAGAGAGTCTATGAATCCCTATGGAAAATTCATATCATAATTTAGGCGATATTATAGTAAAACTTGATCGGGCCATAAAAAGTAGCTTCCTGAATAAAACAATTTAGGCAATATTGACATAATCTGGCCTATTATATAGTCCCTCCGATTAAAAAATTTATTGAATATTCAATAGGTACATTAATTTAAAAGAATTCGAATAACGACTTACATTGTAAGTGTTTCTTTTAATTTCAAAAGAAAACGAAAAAAAGATCATAGTTGGATGTTTCTGATCAGCAACATGAATGCCTTAATCGATAAATGATTTGGGGTTGATAGACATGAATCATCATTTTAAACCACGAAAGTTGCTCCATGGAATGCGTGGGTCTGAGATCTAATATTAAAAAAAAATCACAATAATTCAACTTAAAATAACATAAAACAAAGTCAAGTGGATATTATCAAAACCCACACTTTGATAATTTTTTGTAAGGAACTCCGACGTGAACCAAACTAACTAATTGTGATGTTGACTTAGAAAAAAATTTGACGTACAATTTGCATAATATTTCCTAACAAACTTTTGATCATAATTCATAAATCACAAGAAATTTTTATTGTAAATTGTTAAAAACAAATTCACATAAAACCTTTCAAATAATGCTAAGAATCAAGCTAGTTTTAGTATCATTTTTGGTTTACCAAGTTTCGATCAATGCGCAAATAATGTATGAAGGTAAAGGTTGTGATGGTTCAAGATTCAATTACACCCGTAGTAGTGTATTCGAAAAGAACCTTAATGGCCTGTTCGACGGTCTTACTCCCAAATCCGCTACTCTCAAATTCTATAATTCCACGGTTGGTACTGGTTCGAACCAAGTGTACGGCCTCTTTCAATGTCGAAATGACATTGACCTCAATGTTTGTCACCAATGTGTTAAAGAAGCATCTCAAAAGATTATTGAAAAGTGTCCTTTAACCGGAGAAGGTATTGTATGGTACGATGAATGTATGTTACGGTATGCAAACCGTATGATCTTCTCTAGGTACGAGACAATTCCCGGGATCAATATAGGGAGCACGGTTAGTGTAAACAACTATGATGAATTTGCTCCAATACTAGCTACTGCATTGAACGGGGTTATCAAGGACTCGTCTTCTGCCTCGCCACATTATGCTTCTAGTGCAACGAATTTGACTTTGTTCGACCAATTGTATAGTTTTGCACAGTGCACCCTTGATATTGATTCATCTGGGTGTAGTAATTGTCTCAAATTTGCTTTGGCTACGATGGTTCAATGTTTTAATAAAAGTGTTCATGTGATGGTTTTCATACCGAGTTGTCAATTGAGGTATGATCGAAGTCCCTTTTTGAAGGATTCGTCGTCTCTAGCTCCTCCCCCGGCTATCAATCAAGGTGAGGTATTATTTCATTATTATCTACGATTTTGATTTAACTATCACATTTTAATTTCGTAATTGTAATACTTCTTTTTGATTCAACATCAGGAACAAGCGAGCAACTATTATTGAAGCCGGCAATCATTGGAGCGATAGCTGCTTCCGTATTAATAGGAATACTAGTTCTTACTGTTTGCTTATTGATATGTCTTAAACGCAATGAGGCGAAGGCAGCGACTAGCCATGTACTTCTTGTATCAACAACGCCGTCACATGATGCTAGTGGTAAGTCGCAAACTACTCCCTCCGTCCCGGTCATTTGTTGTCCTTTTCCTTTTTTGGGTGTCTTAGTCATTTGTTGTCCTTTCTATATTAGGCATACCTCTAATGGGTTATTTGATCATCCAATTTCATTATTGTCCACTTGTCATCTAAAAGCACTAGCCTCAAATGCTTCCCTCCTCTTTCCTTAATCTTTGTGTCAAAAGCAAAGGACAACAAATGACAGAGACGCAGGGAGTATATGGTAACATGTGTGAATATTTGCTGTGGTATCAAATGGTCAGAATTTTAAGAAAAAGGTTGATAATTACCGGTACAAGAGTTCAATGTAGGACATTCAATTTGGGACATAAATTAGTCTTAGTGACTTCCAATTCGATTGCAGGGAGATACTCCAAAGAACCGATTACAATCGATGAAGAGAGCCTCGGAGACACGGATTTTGAGCAATATGATTTCAACACTCTCAAAATTGCAACAAGAGACTTCTCAACTGAAACTATGTTGGGTGAAGGCAGGTTTGGTAAAGTGTACAAGGTAATAGTTTTATTATTGGCGCATATTTGGTCACCTTTCCTACCTAATCCTATGAAATATATACTCCGTTTATCATTAGGGGACACTTGAGAATGGACAACAAATAGCGATTAAGAGGCTCTCTGAAGGCACGAGCAAACAAGGTATAAAGGAATTCATGATCGAGTCTCGTGTTTTGACCAAGCTCCAACACCGAAATCTTGTTAAGCTATTGGGATTCTGCTCTGACGGAGAGGAGAAACTACTTGTCTATGAGTTTCTTTCTAATGCGAGCTTAGATCGATTCTTGTTTGGTAACTATTCCTTCACAACTTCGTATTTTGTTAAATTCAAACCTACGACTTATTGTCTCGACAAAGTCCTTCTTAACCAATAGGTTATGACCTTTTGGGTCATGACTCATGGTAACTAAGCTAGACAATATTGATCTAATTTCTATTGTCGAAGTATATTTTTGTTACTAACTTCTCTTAATTGTACATGAAGATCCAAAGAAGAGGTCTCATTTAGATTGGCCAACAAGGAACAAAATAATAATTGGGATAGCAAGAGGCCTACAATATCTTCATGAGGATTCTCGGCTGATTATCATACATCGCAATCTCAAACCCGAAAATATTTTATTGGATGAAAAAATGAATCCCAAAATAGCTGACTTCGGGTTGGCAAAACTCTTTGAATCTGCACAAAAGTTTGGAACAGAGTATGTCTAACCTTTTCGATTTAAATTTTTATATGCAGCATTCGTTCATCATCTTGATTTTTATATATGAAAGATTACTCACAAGTATCTCAAAACCCGAAAACATTTTGTTGTTTGCTCAGAAAAGTGGATTATCATATCTAACGGAAAAGGTTTTATGGAATCGTCTACGCAGAGGATACATGGCACCAGAGTACATAATGCCAGGGGACTATTCAGCCAAGTCCGATGTCTATAGTTTCGGAATCATGCTTTTGGAGATTGTGAGTGGTCAGAAGAATAGAACACCTAACTGGTCGCAACAAACTCAAGACCTCTCAATTCAAGTAAGTTCACATAACATGCCATAATAAGCATCGACAACAAATCAATCATACTCTATCATAATAAGAAACCTTCTTTTATTTCTCTTAAAAGGCGTGGAGACTATGGAATGAGGATCGATCCCTGGAGATAATAGACTCGGTATTGCTAAACAATTGTCTGAGCAACGAGGTAACAAGGTGCATTCATATTGGATTGCTATGTATCCAAGAAAATGCAGAGGAAAGACCTACAATCGGAGCAGTGGTTCTAATGCTTACATGCTCCGGGGATCTTCCGTTGCCATCACCGCAAATGATGACTTCCAGTCAATATAGCATGGATATGAGTTACAGTGATGATCAGAACTCGACCAAATCTATCACCGCCAATGATATTTTCCAATCAATATAGCATGGCTATGAGTTACAGTGATGATCAGAACTCGACCAAATCTGTCACCATGAGAACTGATATGGGCCAGGATCTCTATCCAAAACCAAGATGATTGTTCGTTGATTTAATTTCGTAACAAGCTTATGTTATTGATTAAGATTTCGTCATTATTAGTTACTGTTGTGTGTAATTTTGTATCCCATTTCATACACATTTTAACCAGTTAGTGGATTATACATCTGATGTACTACAACTGATAACGAAATCTTAATCAATTTAAAGTTTGCGAGCTTACCATTTTAAAGTTTGTGAGCTATACTAAAAAATTTCTAAGTTCATTCACTTAAACATTAAAATATAACTCAAAAACATTACATATAAGAACGAAGTTGACCCGACCCGTATTTTACCTGAACCCGAAGTGACCGAACCGGTAACCCGCCCGATCGACCCGTTTGACAGGTCTAAATGGGATCCATAAGGACGATTTTGATGCTGATGGAGTTGGAATATAGGTCATGAGTAGACCTGGCAAAGCTGACCCGACCCGATAAGGCTGACCCGAGACCAGGAAATGACCCGAAACGTATCACCCGATATTGACCCGATACACCCGAAGTGACCCGACCCGAAACTGGCCCGACCCGAAACTGACCCGACCCAAAGTGACCCGATTTAAGTGACCCGAAATGACTTAATTAAGTCAAAATCATAACCCGAAATGACCCAAACGACCCAGATTGACCCGACCCAAAATTGACCCGACCCGAGGTGACCCGACACAAAAATGACCCAACCCGAAATGACCCGATAAGTTGTTGACCCGAAAACGACCCTACCCAAAGTGACCCGACCCGAATGACCCATTTGCCAGGTCTCATGAGTATCACCTCTCCTGACTCTATTGGGTGTTGCTCAAGGGCATGTTGACCAAATTATAAAATTAGTCTACACTGAGATTATTATTCCAAAAAATTCAACGTGAAGCTCACCAACTAAAATTGTAGTTGACTTGAAAAGATAGACAAGTTCAAAAAATCTCTTGTAACAGTTTGATCAGAAATAAACCACATTCCCATGGCAAGAATTTTGGTCGTTTTAGTATCAGTTTTGTTTTGTCAATTCTGTATAACAGTTGATGCACAAGTAAATTATGTAAGTAATGGTTGTGTGAGTACAGATTTCAATTACACTAAAGGCAGTGAATTTGAAAAGAACCTTAATCTTCTTTTCAAAAACATTACCTCGAAATCGTCGTCACAAAAGTTCTACAATGTCACAATTGGTGACGCTTCTGACAAAGTGTACGGCCTCTTTCAATGTCGAGAAGACATTGGCTTCGATGTTTGTAGCAAATGCGTTAAGGATGCAACTCAAAAGATAACTCAAGAGTGCCCTTTAACCGGTGAAGGTATTGTATGGTACCTTGAATGTATGTTGAGGTATGCAAACCGTAACATCTTCTCTATGTACGAGACATATCCCGTAGCCAATCAGTGGAGCAATATAAATGTGACAAACTATGATGAGTTTGCTCCGATCCTATCTACTGCAATGAATGGGGTAATCAAGGATGCTTCGTCTGCCTCGCCACATTACGCTTCTAGTGAAACAAATTTGACCTTGTTCAAACAATTGTATAGTTTTGCACAATGCACCCTTGACATAGACGCTTCTGGGTGTAATTATTGCCTTAAAAATGCTTTATCGACGATGATTCAATGTTGTAGTGCAAGTACTGTGGTGATGGTCTTCAAACCAAGTTGTCAATTGAGGTATGATAAAAGTCCCTTTTTGAAGCAATCGTTGTCTCCAGCTCCTCCCCCGGCCATCAATCAAGGTAAATTAAAGTGTTACTCTCTCTCAATCAACATATTCTTGAAGTTTTTATTCTTGTACGAGGATATTTTAATGAAACGTAAAGAATCTGTTGAATGGGAGGGAGTATGTCATTATTATTTGCGATTTTGTCACAACTCTCACAATCTCGTAATTGTAAATTGTAAAAACACCTTTTGATTCAGCATTGGGAACAAGCAAGAAAACACTAATGAAGCCGGTAATCATTGGAGTGATAGCTGCTAGCGTATTAGTGGGAATGTTAGTCCTAACCATTGGTTTATTGCTCTGCCTTAAACACAACGGGCCCGGGGCAACATCTAGAGATGTACTTCGTCTAGCATCATCAACAGAATTTGAGCAATATGATTTCAACACACTGAAAATTGCAACAAGAGACTTCTCACCTGAAACTATGCTCGGTGAAGGCGGGTTTGGTAAAGTTTACAAGGTAATAATTACATTAAGCTTTACATTTTTGTTAATATCGCGCTTTTGATCATCTTCCTTACATAATTCGTTCAAATATGTTCCTAGGGGATACTCAAGAATGGACAACAAATAGCGATTAAGAGGCTCTCTAACGGCACCACAGGACAAGGTACTAAGGAATTTATGGCTGAGTCGGGTCTTTTGGCCAAGCTTCAACACCGAAATCTTGTGAAGCTATTAGGATTCTGCTCTGAAGGAGAAGAGAAACTACTCGTCTATGAGTTTCTGACTAATGCAAGTTTGGATCGGTTCTTGTTTGGTAACTACTCTTTCACAAATTCATATTTCTTTAGATTCAGTTATTCAATCCTATGACCATTTTTTTTCAAGAGAAATCCATTTTAATTACTAGATTAAGACCTTTTTGGTGTCATTAGCCGTAAATTTATCTAATTTTAATTATTAGTAACACTAGGGGAAAATTTTGACAATTTACAAGGGTAAAAGGTAACATTATATCAATCTGTTAAATCGGAATCGGTCATGGTAACTACACATTATTCATTTGATTTCTATTCTCAAAGTAAATTTTGTTACCTGACCTCTCTAATTGTACTTCAAAGATCCAGAAAAGAGGTCTCTTTTAGATTGGACAACAAGAAACAATATTATAGTTGGGATTGCAAGAGGTCTACAGTACCTCCATGAGGATTCTCGGCTCACTATTATACACCGCGATCTCAAACCTGGAAATATTCTATTGGATACGGAAATGAATCCCAAGGTAGCTGACTTTGGCTTGGCAAAACTCTTTGAATGTGCACAACAATTTGGAAACACTGCCCGCATTATCGGAACACAGTATGTCTAATCTTTTCGATTTATACTTTTAGGGTTTAATTAATACTCCGATCATTTGGCCTAGTTCACTATATAAAAAATTCCCTCCAATATATTTGGTAAATGTAGTGAATTGGACTAAACGGATGGAGAATTCCGTGAGTCCGGAGTATATGTAGCATTCTAATGTAGATGTACGATGCAGAGGATACCTGGCACCGGAGTATCTAATGTCGGGGGATTATTCTGCTAAGTCCGATGTCTTTAGTTTTGGAATCATGCTTTTGGAGATTGTGAGCAGTCAAAAGAGCAGAACATCAAACCGGTCACAACAAAGAGAGGACCTCTCGATTCAAGTAAGTTCAAATGTCGATGCCATATTAAAAATCTACATACATCAAATTAATCATATCTTGTAGTAACAAATCTTTTGTTTCTTCCAAAAGGTATGGAGACTATGGAATGAAGATCGATCTTTGGAGATAACAGACCCGGTGTTGTTAAACAATTGTCCGAGCAATGAGGTGAAGAGGAGCATTCAGATTGGATTGCTATGTATCCAAGCTAATGCCGAGGAAAGACCAACAATGGGAACAGTGGTTCTAATGCTTACATGCCCCATCGATATCCCGTTCCCATCACCACCAGTAATGACCTCGAGTCAATACAGCATGCCTACGAGCCACAGTGGTGGACAACACACTGATGCTGATCAGTACTCCACCAAGTCTATCACCATGAGAACCGTCTCGGGGCAGGATCTCTACTCAGCACCAAGATGAGTGTGGTAGTCCAAGTAATTTTCAAAAGTTGTTTAATTTGCATGAAAATTAAAACTCGTTTTGACTTTACGTTCGATTGCGAGTTCATTGGTAAATGTGGTAGCCTATGTAGCCAAGATGATGAGTGTGGTAGTCTTCAACCAAAACCTTAAGGTGATGGCTGACGCCCAACTATTATATTTATAATCTATCTCTCTATGTAGCCTGAGGATTATCTTTATGTAAATGTTGGAAGGACAATGTTGATTGATTTTAGAGGTTGTAACAACATAATCGTTTGGTTTATGTAGTAATTGAATGAATGTGGTAATTTGTAACTCACATGATTTCAATTCCTATCTCGAATTAATATGATCCAGTCCAAATCGACCTTGATCTCCATTTGAAATCGACCTTCAAATTGCTACTAGCGACACTCATGCACTTGCGGAAGTAAATTTAAACGTAACATCCGACATAAGTCAAGTTGTCCTAATCGCTCCTACCAAGAAAAAACATTCCTCTCCTCTTACCTTAATAATCGTGTATTAACTGATTGTAAACTATTGACCGGGACGAATGAAGTATATGTTATAATGCAAAAGACTTTTTCATAACAATGCCACTTACCATTTTTCTAATAATATGTGCTTAGTCTTAGGCATTGAGCTTTCAGATGTTCCATAGATGTGTCAAATCACAAGAAATAATAATTAAAATTCAAGTGTATATTTTCATGAATTTTTATTGTCGAAACGACAAAGACTTGGATTTCCAACATGAAGCTAAAGTTGATTTCATATTACACATTTCTTATTTATAAGCCATTATCACCTTTGTAATTCAGAAATAATATAGCCACAATACATTTCCATGGCAAAATTTTTGTTTTTTTTCATATCGATTTTAGTTTGTCAAATTTGTATAACAGTTGGTTCGGAAATAACGTATGCAAGAACCGGTTGTGTCGGTACAGATTTTGATTATACTGAAGGAAGTGTATATGAAAAGAACCTCAATCTCCTTTTCAAAAATCTCAAATCCAAATCTTCGTCTAACAAATTTTACAAATCCACGGTTGGGGACGCTTCCAAGAAAGTGTACGGGCTCTTTCAATGTCGAAATGATGTTGGGCTGGACGATTGTAGCTCATGTGTAAAGGAGGCGAGCCAAAAGATAATCGAAGATTGCCCTTTATATGGCGAAGGTGTTGTCTGGTACTATGAGTGCATGTTACGGTATGCTAATAACCGTAACATCTTCGCTTTGTACGAGACACATCCTGGAGACAAACTATGGAAAGCTGAGAATGTTTCAAATTACGCTGTATTTGGTCCAATACTAGCAAAAGAAATCAATGTTATTATCAAGAATGCCTCATCTGCCTCCCCACATTTCGCTTATAGTGAAGCGAATTTGACATTGTTCGACAATTTATATACTTTTGCACAGTGCACCTCTGATATTGATTCTGTTGGGTGTAACAATTGTCTCAGAACTGCTTTATCTGACATGATTAACTGCTGTAATGCTAGTATATATACGATGATATTCCTTCCCAGTTGCCAATTGAGGTACGATATGAGTCCGTTTTTGAAGTTTGGAGCAGCTACTCCAGCTCCTCTTACTCCTCCTGCTAGCAATCTAGGTATTTTTTTTTCATGACTATAATTTGCAATGTTGATTTGACTATCAGAATATGCTAACTGTAAATTCACAATTTTATCAAGGTTCGGAAACAAACAAGAAAACATCATTGAAGCCGGCAATCATTGGAGCAATAGCTGCTTGCGTATTAGTCGGATTGCTAGTACTATATATTGTTTTGTGGATATGTCTATGCAGTAAAAGGACCGAGGAAGTGAGTAGCGCTTTACTTCTAGCATCACCAGCGGGGCTACACGATGATCCTGGTAATAATTCATAAACATTAAGAACAAGAATATTTTGCTGCCATCGATATCATAGGGGCTACAATGTAGGATAAGAGACTCAGAATGCTAAGAACATAGTGGATAATTAATTATAAGTTGAATATTTCAATGTGGGAAATAAATTAGTCTTACTGATTTCCAATTTTTATTGTAGACCAATTCATCAAAGAAACAGCAAAATTTAATGAAGAGAGTATTGGAGACAGAGAATTTGAGCAATATGATTTCGACACTCTGAAAATCGCAACAAGAAACTTCTCAGCTGAAACTATGTTGGGTGAAGGAGGGTTTGGTAAAGTTTACAAGGTAATTCTTACATTAAGCTTTATTTCTGCGTTAATGGCGCGTCTTTTATCACCTTACCTACCTGTTCCTATGAAATATATCATCAGGGGACACTTCAAAATGGACAGCAAATAGCGATTAAGAGGCTCTCTAAAGGCACAACTGGACAAGGTACAAAGGAATTCATGACCGAGTCTCGTGTTTTGGCCAAGCTTCAACACCGAAATCTTGTTAAGCTATTGGGATTCTGCTCTGACGGGGAAGAGAAACTACTTGTCTATGAGTTTCTTTCTAATGCGAGCTTAGATCGATTCTTGTTTGGTAAGTATTCCTTCACAACTTTGTATTTTGTTAAATTCAAACCTACGACTTATTGTCACACCGAAAAGTACTCCTTAACCAATAGATTAAGACCTTTTGAGTGTCATAGCTGTAACTTCATGTCATTAGTAGTTGACAATTTATATCAACTCTTTCTTAATTAAGTCGGAATCGGTCATGGTAACCAGACATTATTGATCTAATTTCTAAAAATATACTCCCTAAGTCTCGGTCATTTGTCGTCCTTTTTCTTCTTTAGGTGTCTCATTTATTTGTTATTCTTTCTATATTAGGCATGCCTCTAATGGTTTATTTGATCATCCAATTTCATTGTTATCCACTTGTCATTTAATAACACTACCCTCAAATGGTCCCCTCCCTTTTCCTTAATCTTTGTGCCAAAAGCAAAGGATAACAAATGATCGGGACGGGGGGAGTATTTCGTTACCTAATTTCTCTTAATTGTACTTGAAGATCCGAAGAAGCAGTCTCATTTAGATTGGACAACAAGAAGCAAGATTATAATGGGGATTGCGAGAGGCCTACAATATCTTCATGAGGATTCTCGGCTCACTATTATACATCGCGATCTCAAACCTGGTAACATTTTATTGGATAACGAAATGAATCCTAAGGTAGCTGACTTCGGCTTAGCAAAACTCTTTGAATGTGCACAAAAGTTTGGAAACACCGTCCGGATTGTTGGAACTCAGTATGTCTAACCTTTTCGAGTTTAGTTTTCTATATGTACCATTCTTTCATCATCTTTCATCATCTTGATTTTATGTATGGAATCGATGTACGTAGAGGATACATGGCACCAGAGTACTTAATGTCAGGCGACTATTCAGCTAAGTCTGATGTCTATAGTTTCGGAATCATGCTTTTGGAGATTGTGAGCGGTCAAAAGATCAGACCATCTAATAACCAATCACAACAAAAGGAAGACCTCACAATTCAAGTAAGTTCACATGTCCATGTCATAATAAGCATCGACAACAAATTAATCATATTTTGTGTATCATACTCCGTACTAATTAAGAAAAACCATTTTTTATTTCTCTTAATAGACGTGGAGACTGTGGAACGAGGATCGATCCCTGGAGATAACAGACCCGGTATTGTTAAACAATTGTCCGAGCAATGAGGTGAAACGGTTTATTCAGATTGGATTGCTATGTATCCAAGCAAATGCAGAGGAAAGACCCACAATGGGAGCAGTTGTTCTACTGCTAACATGCTCCATCGATCTTCCATTGCCATCACCTCCAATGATGACCTCCAGTCAATACAGCATGGCTATGAGTTACAGCGCGGATCAAAACTCGACAAAATCTGTCACCATGAGAACTGATATGGACCAGGATCTGTATCCAAAACCAAGATGATTGTTCGTAGAAGTGATTCGTAACAAGCTTATTATGCTATTGATTAATTAAGATAGCATCGTTTGAATGAAAGTTCAAACTCGATTTTAACTTGCATTTCGATTGTCTTGCTAATGGTTATACGAGCCTAAGGGACTGCATTTAGTCTTAATGCTTAACTTGGAATACAAGATTAGCCGTTAATTGTAACATTACTCAGACATATTCCTTTGCTACCTAATACTGTCTTCGTCTCAAACATTTTTTACTTTTTTGCGAGGAGTATCTAAATAAAAGTAGACAAATGATTTGATGAAAGTGTTATCAAGGATTTGCACTGTCGTAATCAAGGAAGGAGCGACTTGTACCTCGTCTATATATTTTGAAGTTCTTGCTTAATTAGTTTCTCAGCTTAAGTTAATTACGTTTACATTTGTGAGGGTAACTCATGAGCTAGCTCATCAAGTGAGGCCTTATATTATTTCAGCCGAAAAGAATGTAATAAGTTAACTCTTACTTTATTTCAGTTCAATTTAGTTCAACTCCTTATGATCAGTTCAGTTCAGTTAGTTCATCTCTTCTAAAATGAACTCTTACTTCATTTCAATTCAATTTAGTTTAGCTCAATTCAGTTCAGTTTAGCTACATTAAGGTCAGTTCAGCTACATTAAGTTTAGTTCAGCTCTTTTTAGCCGAAAAGAATGTGAACAAGTCTTTGTAAGACCGCCTCGCCTTCTCTTTTTTTATATCTACTTTTGGTTTTCTGTTATTTGTTATTTTTCATAAATAATTTATCATTTCGGAACTTCAAAAAGGAAAGAACGAAGTATTTTTTTTTTCCCACACTGACAAAGAGCTTACGGATTTATTAAGGGAATAACTTTGTTATTATTTGCTAAATAGACATGACTTAGGCATTTGTACATAGACAATTTTCTCATAATAAGGACTTGTTTATTCGGACTAGAACTATCTGAACTGATACTGAACTAGTATGGATCCCGCGCATGCATGCGCGGTATTTATAGATCATTTAATTTATATTTTATTATTTATAGATTGAAAATTGACATATTATCAATTTTTCATATTTTAATTTGAGGATAAAAAATTTAAATGGATA
>JAOWBH010146631.1:0-12641 GCA_028566215.1 Silene coronaria | reverse complement strand
GCTTAATACCCGTGAACATGTGTTTAGAAGGTTTAAAGAGAAGAGAGAGCATTTGGGGAGGAAGATAGAGAGAGGAAAATGAATTAGGGTTGAGGAAAGTGGATCCCGAAATAATTATAATCCTCCCCGGCAAATCTCACTCGGTCGAGTGACCCCACTCGGTCGAGTATGGTACATATTCGACCGAGTACACCTCACTCGGTCAAGTACTACCCGTACTCGGCCGAGTGTCCCCTACTCGATCCACTACACTCTACTCGGTCCATCCTAACTCTCATGAATGGTCACTAAGGTTCTTTTTAGACTTAAGGGTCCCCTCTTAATCCCGATTAGTATTCTAATCACTCCTACTAATACCGGGTATTACAACATCAGCTTTCCCCTAACTTTTATTATTTCTTTATTGTTCACTCACCTCAAACTCTATACATTATCCGTCAAACCCATCTCAGACCCACTTTTCCACTACTTAAAAAAAAAAATGACACATGGAATTCACACGTTGGATAATTTCCCGGGTCAAGACTCACCCATAATTTTCAAGACTGAACTTAAGAATTTGTTAAAACGAAAAATTTGTTAAAACGATTTTATCAAAATCTTATCTTTAAGACTACCAATAATCTTACCATAAGTCCACGATGTTGATGTAAGGAACATTTTATCGGTCTATAGTAGTTACAGATTCATGAATGAAAAACTATGCCAAGAGGCAAGAGACCTCATGCACAATTCGAAAGCGAACTGAATAAATTAAGCATATCACACAGTTTATACAAGAATTTGTGAGTAAATGTTCTTAAAAAAAATTGTGAATACTTCAGCATAATATCAATTTTGTTACTTTTGAAAAAGTTTGTAGTAAAAAAATCTCGGTTTAACTTCTGCCGTTTGGGATTCAATGGACACAATATCGCCTACATCTTACAGAATCTTCAGCGTAGGCTACGGTTGCAAAAATCTGACGCCCATACCCTGCCATGGATGAAACCCTCTTGAGGGGCTATGCTGGTTAATACTGTTGGCGTAGGAAGAAAAATTTAGATTAAAGTGCTCGCATCTCTAAACTTGACCCGTCTTTAGCATTCCCTTCGGAGGTGGTGCTAGTCATCTCTTGAACAGGCGGTGGGTTGATGACAGTCATGGACATGGCAGCGTCGTCTGAGAGACGGGCCTTCATCTCACGATGCTCCTGGCATAAGGCACACCAATGCATGCAGCAATGCACCATGCACGGATCACAAGGGGAGTCCTGCACATTTACATAAACATCGCATATTAGACTCACATTGTTATAGTAGTAGACTAGTATCTAGCAGACCAGCACCTAAAAGTGAGCAATATTCGAGCAAAACTGACTGACCCCAACTAAATAAACTTCAGCTGTAAAAAAAATGACCAGGTCACAAAATACCCAAAACCTTAATAACTACTTAAAACTGACTGACCCGAACCAAATTAAACTTAAAACTGAAATTTAATAAAATTTAATTAAAAAAAAGGTCCCAAAAATGACCAATTGACCCCGCCAACCAAAACGACCCCTAACTTAACTGAACCTTACCCAATATAACCCGCTAATAACGCATCCAAATTTGTGAGGTCTACACGCAACTGACGGTTTTGACCCAATATGACCCGCTAATATCAGAACCTTACCCTAAGCTTGAACTGACCCTTATCCTATATGACCTGATAGTACGCATCTGAAATGATCCGATAGGATCTGAACCTGAATGACCTGTTTGTGAGGTCTACGCACAAGTGAAGTTAAATTGAAAAAACTCAAAAAAGTGTAAAAAGAAGCAGGTATTAAGTCACCTTGAGGTGATAATTTCTTTGCAACGTCTGTCGACCAAGACCAGTATAGATTCCACACATCCACCATGCAAAAAAGAGGCCTTCCCATATAAGACATGTTGTTCTAGGGTCAATAATGCCATAGGTGAAAGCTGTCACACCGGCGAGTGCCATTCCGCCTTCAACAAAAACTGCATGACAAATGCATGGTGTAGTCCAAGGGGTTTCATCTCTCAACCTTTCAATATTCCGTCCGAATAAGACACATGGACAGAAAAGTCCAGTCCAACCTGAGAGGCAAAAATAAAATGGTTGAAGGGTTTAATAAATTGTTCAGAATAAGGGGTGCGTATTGAAAAACAGAACAAGTGGTTCAGCTATAAACATGATTGTTCAAGCGTAAATCGACCCATAAAGTTCAGGTTTCAGGTAGATGCGATCAGTCAAGATAAATTAGCAGTAAAATATGCCCAGCCGAAAAATCTTAGCACAGAAACAAAGATCGGTCAATTTGATTCATACAAGAGTATAGGACAAGGTGTACACCTTTCCTTTATGATGAGTAACGTTAAAAATGATCAATGACACCTTGACTAACAGTTTACAAGAGCTAAAATATCGTGTTTAGAGAAATTTTACCGAGGCTAAATCTACTGAACCATACTCATTCCTAAGATAAGAGGGTTAAAAAAACATTAATGATATATAATCAAACACTGGTGTCTTGCCAAAAAGCCTCTACACCAAGAAGACGCTGGAATATTAAAACAATATTTATCTCATGAAATCAGATCGCCGATCTCAGTCAGACACAATGCCATGATTTTCCCTTGAAAATTTGACAGAGTGCCACGAATGCTACATTTAAAAACCAGTTCATCCACTTCTTTTGATCCTGTTGCCTAATGCCCTAAGCAAGAATCTCTACACAAAATGCAACACAAGTACAAATATTTCGAATTCATTGCTTTGCGTAGGATATTATTGTGAACATTTGACCAGCCAACGGAAATTGTAACCCCAGCTGGGTGAACTGTAAACATTGTTTCTGACAGCATGAGGGTGAAAAACATACGTAGTATATAAGTGTTTTTGATGTTTTATAAGATTACATAAAACACCGTTTTTAATTACTATCACCAGCATATTCGACAAGAATCTATTACCAGCATCACAAGTCACAACTCAGAAGTTCCTGGAAATGTTAAACAGCCCCGATTACAATTTTGCAATCAACTTTAAAAAGAGAAACAGTGATAAGAACTCACAGCTGTCAGTATCTTCAGCGCATCCAAAGATCCCAGTGGACCAAGGTTCATTAGCAGGAGCTTGATAGCTTTCAGGTAAAGCCTGTCCGCATTCGTGACAGGTTCGAATATCCAACTGCATAATCAAGAGCACGCAAAGTGGAGCATTTTAAGAAGGGGCATATAGCACAGACAAGCATTCAATTTTACATACCAAAACGGGGTTAGTGGGGTTGAAGACGAAACACCGAACAACAAAATAGCCCTAATCCCAAAATGTTTTGGAGTTGGCTAACATAAGTAATCATTTGAAACCAGCAATGACAGGTCAAATAATGAAACGGAAAAGCAAGTAAAAAAAAAACTCATCAGGCACTGGTCAACACTCGCACTAGGAATTTACCAAAAGAACGTTACAAACTCAGAAAAGAGAAGTTAAATCATATAGCATGTTCAACCATATGCACACAACTACGTAGTATAAAGTAACAGGCTAGCAAAAAATATATCTTGCTGGACCGGTGGACCTAAACTTTTGATAACACCGCGTTAGCCATTTAGAGATATACTCATTTTCACATACCTTCAGAAAGTGAATCAATGGGGATCGAGATGAAGCATTTAAAAAAGTGGCCGACCTTGGAGCAGATAAGCTAATGAGGCCAAGAAATTACCCTTGACCTTCAGTTTTATATAATCGCTAATCAACCATTGAGCCAAAGTGATCAAATGATCATCAATGTACTAATTTGTATAAGAAGTTTACGGAGTTGAACAGGTACTACAAATCGATTAGAGCAACATGACGAATTCAAAAAAAATAGTTAAATCATATGCTAATTAAAGTAACATGCCTAAGAAAATCGACATCTTGTTGGACTTGGACAGTAACTTTCACTAAGTATCTAGAGTAACTTCGACTTTATCTCCAAAACAATCTATCTAACCATCCGCGGGATTTAAAGTACAAACACATCCATCCAATACATAATCTTAAACCAAAAAGGGATCAATGTTGGTCTAAGTAAATAACAGAACCAATCTTATCTCCTAAAACAAATCCTCTACCACCCTAACCCCATTAGAAAGTCAGACTGAGCACATAGTCATCTCCATCACCACGACAACCGCATAGATGGTACTCAATCCGATTCTACAGAAGTGCCCCAATCCCCCTCACAAATTTTGAAACTCGGGGCAATTCCAAAGAATCGGAGGGAGTATTGCTCGAAATATTTCAATGCCACCACACTCCCACATAAATACTCCTACAATTTAGCTTGCTATCAAATCGGTAAAGTTCGGGTCTTGGGCAAGTACAGACACTTGATCATATCATATCATATGAGCTAAAAACCCAACAACCTAACTTTCCCAAAGATCAAAGATCACACTTTCATGCCTAAAATTCACATGATATCACAAATTGACCATAAAAAAACATATCAACAAAATTACACAATGCACAACAATCATTAAAGATCATATATTTTACAATTCAACCTACATTTCAATCAAATGCAAACACAAACAGAAACAACATTCACAATGCACCACACAAAACAACAACAAAATCACAACAATCATCAAAGTTCATATCTTTTTCAAAAGAACATACATTTCAATCAATATGAAACACAAACAAAAACAAAAACTAAATCAAAAATTCAAGACATGGGTTTTTTAGATCCAGCAGTAATAACAAAAGGGTCAATTCAAAAAATATAAAAAACGGCAATAAAATTCAGAATAATTATGATGAAGTAAAAGAGAAACCTGAGAAGTGGGAATTGCTTGATTAAGTTCACCAGGTTCAATCTCTTGTTCATCAGCAGAAACTTGAGCTTTAGTCAACTTTACATATCTTGATGTCTCTTCATCCATCATGATGTTTAATTGTTTAATTTGATCAAAACCCAGAAAAAATGCAAGCACAAATTGAGATGGGATAGAGAGAAATTAATCAAATTAGGGTGATTTTGTACAGGGTGCTAGATTCAGAGGAGAGTGGACAATTAGTATTTGGTGGGAGGTTCTTCGATCAAAAAGTCAAACCTCAAAAGTCAAGACTGCAGTTTTAATTAGAGTTGGCAAATGGGTCCGATTTTTTATTATTTTTTACAGAATTATAAACAAAAATAAATTACAATGTAGGTATAAATTGATACCAACCAACACCTTTTTTGAGGGTGATGGCCTGATGGGGTGATACATTCCTTACTCGTAATTTACAACGATTATAAGCAAGACTAGTTGATTAATATTTTGGTTTCAGCTCAATTTCGCTTGGATTATTTCGATGAGCCATTTTGATCGGTTTGTATTATTTCGAGTAATAGATGGATTAGGCCGAGTCAATTTCTGTTACGGTGAGCTACATGTCATTATATTCTTGAGCTTGTGAAGATACTAGCTTATATTCCTTAGATTTTTCAAGTTTAATCTAATAATTCAGGGTGTCATTAATAAATGAAATCAATAGAAAACCTCTAATAAATATTCGTATTTCAGGTTAATCGATTTAGTTATTATTAGTTCAGATGTATTTAAGTTTGGATCCCTTCGAGTGGGTATATTGAATTTCGGTTCAATTTTGGTTTGATTCAGATTAAATCAGGTTTCGGGTACTTATTCAGATTACTCATGTCGGATGTTCGATCAGTTACCGATTCAAATATTTTTAATCAATTTTTCAAATTCAGGTTCATTTTTGTCCTGTCTAGTTTTAAAGCGAGAAATATTATTTGTTCAAGTTGCTCAGTCTCACAATTTACCGAGTTGTCGTGCTAGCCACAGCATAACTAAAGTCGAGCACGAGCATCAAAAGCTTGCATGCACATACAATAATACTTTCAAGTTTCTTGAATCATCACAAAAATCATGTTTTCTGGGTTTGAGAAGGGCCAATTGCTTTCATCGTGGCCGAAACAAGTCTCAACAACTGATAATAGTGAAGATGAGTCCACCAATATTGCATTTCACCAACTGCTACAACGGGAAATTATGGTAAGGTGCTTCAGACAAGTACAGCCTTGAAATTCAACCTAATCAGTCGGTCGTTGATCACCATAGCAGATCCTATCAGGCATATCAGCCACATTTCCCAAAACGATAAAACCAAAACGGAAGTGAATCAACTCTATACAAGAAAAAAAATTGACAGAAGTGAATCAGATTTATTCACCACAGTATACCATGAATATACCGCTCCCGGCTTATTACCAGGGCAAAACAATGTGCAAGTGAGAAATACAATATAATGTGATGGCATTAAGCCAGCCAATCAGTATTCTAATCCCTACTACTGAAGATCCCCAAAATTCATGTATTTAATATTTCAATTATTCCGAAACTATTGCCTACACCAAAAAAGTCTCTTGTAACGCGGTTTTACACTAGCATCTTGTAGACTCCATGTTATTTACCCCAAAACCCATACAAAAGAACTTTCTGGTGAAGACTTTTACAGGGTTATTCGGGTAAACAAGATGTGACTTTACAATTATACTCATGTAAAACCGCCTTAGATAGGATAAGTATCCGTGAACCCCCCATATAGATCTACACCACTTTCCTAATACGGACCAATACAAACCCTGAACTGTATAAATAATTAAAGATCAAAACTTTAAGCATGTTAGCTTCATACTCCACAACGAGAATTTTCAAGCATCAGCAGCTTTTTTTGCCTCAGCAGCCTCTGCTGCTTCCTCGTCAAGCTTCTTCTTGTTCTTCTCGATAGCAGCAGCCACTTCTGGGGGCATGTATTTCTCGTCATGCTTAGCCAACACCTCGGTTGCAGAAAAGAAACAGTCACCACTCCTCGCCTTTGCTGTAATTTCCTTGCTCTTTTCACTCCCCCCTGCTGTCTTGAGCTCATCAGTAAAAGGCTTCACAAACCCTTCCACAACAACTGAGTGACCTTCCCTGAATAAATCGGGCAGTGATCCCTGATACCTGAGAAAGCGAAGATACATTGATGATGATTTAAACACCGAGATGCTAAAAAAAATAGAGAGCAACAAACAACATGCAGTAATTACACAAAACTTAATGTCAATTCTTGGGGTGACTAATCAAAGTTCCCCACCAATGTGTTCCAATCGTATTATCGGATATCATGGCACATGCTCAAGAGTCAAGATTAGCAAGTAGCAAGGTTCGATTACAAAAGTAGAATGAGGCCAATCACGATGCCTTTCGAACTGAAAAGACGGAATCATGACACATTAAATCATAAAAGTTCCTAAGTTTAAACCAAATTTCCAAATGAGGACAATTATGTTGAATTGGATTACCGGATTCACTCAACCCAACCCTTTTATAATCCATTCAAGGTTATTCTCTCATGGCGCTCGCTTTATATTTTCATATCGACACTATTAAAAGATTATTATGATTCAAATGCAACATTTTAGATGATCTAGAGGTTAAGAAGTAGGTGCTTGGGAGCACGCCTGAATTCCCCTCCCCATATATATTGTATAGCCCTCACTTCAAATCGGTCAAGATTTCAACGAAAAAAGTAGAACAGAGTACTGATTATGATGCTTCCCAAATCGATTAAGCAAACTCACGAAATCATGTCACACGGTCACAATTGGCAAGGTTTGATCACAAACAGAAAAGTCAAATGAGATCAACAAGTCTACAATACGTTACCAATTAAATCAGCACCAGCAAATCACAAATCAATCAATTCAAGATTATTCTATAGAGCAAATAGCATATCGAAAACAACAAATTTATATCAGAATCGACCAAAACACCATACCTAACGAGAACCTCAAACATCATCTCACGATGTCATACGAGCAAAATTAGCAAGGATTGATCACGAAACCTCAAACAAGATAAATTATTTCTTATCAATTCACCAGATTAGTTCAACCTCCAACGAATCGCAAATCAATTCAAGACTAAACCACTCAGTTTCGATATCATACATTCAATTCAAATCGAAATTCACAAATCCCGAACACAATAATTCTGTCAATTTCAATCCGAAAACGATCAGAACACAATATCTAACAAATTCAAATCACTAATCACAATTCGCAAACACGATAATTCCGTCAAATTTCAATCAAAAACACCCATACCGAACAAGAGTAAATCAGTAACAGCAAATTGAAACCGAAAATCACAAATCGCGAACACGATAATTCCGTCAAATCTCCAAATCAAACATTCTAACAAAACAATAACGATATCGAAAACGATGAAATCACCATACCTAACAAGAATGTCAGTAACAAGATCAGTAACAACGAACTCCATCTCAGCACTAGAAGCAGCTTGATTAACACTACCTTCAAGAACAAGTCCACCAAGTCTAAACCTATTCTTACTCGGATTCAAATGATACTTCTCCATCGCCTCGGATGGCGTAACATAAAAAACAAGCTGATCTTGAAAATTATTCAACACTAATACTATAAATCCAGCTATGCCGGAGAAGGTTAACGCGTATGTCCATAGCCGTCGAGTTTGCATTTGTCGCGCTCGTGCTCCGATGTCGATTTTTTTGTTAAGGTTAGGGTTTCGGCGAGTTGCGGTGGAAAAAGGGGAGAATTGGGGGAATTGCGGATGGCGGCGGAAATTAGAGTTAGGGTTAAGGATTGGGGAGAGGTGGGGATAGGAATGGGGTGTGCGGTGGTTGTGGCGGTGGAGGAGGTGGTTGATGCGGCGGAGTATGGTGGTTGTTTTCGACGCCATTTATTTTAATTTATTTTAATTGATTTGAGGAAGAATTAGTTAGGGGATTGGATGGAGGGTCGTATAGGGGTTTTTGTGGGAGTTTTCTCGTTTCTTGGACAATAAGTCACCGCCTTACGATATAAGTCTCGCTTCTGACCGTCACAAGCTCCCACTTATAATTCAACTTGTTCTCCTACGTTCAGTTTGTGAGGAGAAGTGTCCGTTATAATTGAAAATTTGTGATTTTTTGATTAATTTGTCGGGTGTAAATTGGGGTGTTTATCGTCCAATAATGAATAATTTCATCGTGTGCTTTCATTTTTTTGTTACATACACATTTTTTTCTGTCCAATGTTAAATGAGGCGTTCAGAGTCGAATAATGAATAATATCATCGTTATATTAGGTGTTTCATTTTGCTGGTACATAAGAGGGGTGCCCCAATAAAAAAAACTAAATAAAAATAAAACGCAGAGCTACTCCAAGGACGTCTTCGCCACCGATCTTACATAGGATAAATGGTGGATAATCAAGAGTAGTGACGTTAGGAGATGAAGAAACTCCATAGTTAGCTAACCAACCCCCTGCTCGATTAGCTTCTCAATAAACACGTGCAATCTCAACCTGCCAAATTTCTTTACGTATGAGATCATTGCAATAAATTACTAATGGATGAAGGCTATTAATAACCAATTGATCGTCTTCTCTAAATAAAATGACATAAATCGCATTGTCCATATTGACGAGTAGTTTGTTATATAGAGAACTCGAGCTTGTTCAAGTCCCTTAGCTAGAGCGAAAAGCTCGGCTCCCGTAGATTAACAAATGCCGCAAGAGAAATAGTAAGCTAATACAAAATCACCCGTACTATTTCGGAAGATGTCTCCTCCCACAATCGAACCTGGATTGTTATTCGAGGCTCCATCCATATTCATCAAAGTCCAGCCGTGAGAAGGTCGGGGACCAACGAATAAAAATTTCCTTAAGAGCAAATACGAGAGTATGGATAAAAATAGGTGCTTTCATGAAGAGGTAAGACTGGCTAAAAAGTTTTTCGAAATAGTGTTAAAATGAAGAAAACAAATTCGTTCTTACTTATATAAGATGACTAGGTGAGCTTCTAGCATTGGTCCCCGGGCTTGTGATGGCTTGATGTAGGAGCTACTTTACGCTCTTAGTTCGACAATGAACAATGTCATAATGTTAATCTGAATAATAACGAATACATGCGTTCAAGTAACTTCCTTCAATCCTCGTTCTATAGTACAAAATCTCATCCAAAATGGTTTATGAATCGTTGAACTCGTTCACATTTATTGTCAAGCAAACATGGCTGATGATTGGTTAGCTAATGGAATCACAATCACCGAAGATTGTATATTCTTACTTTTTTGCATGTTGAACTTTTAACCATTGTCTGAGAAGACCTGCTTGAGGTTTATTTGTCTCGTTTAATTTATTATCAGTTCTCTTTTTATTAGTGTATCCTTTGCTATTGTACCAAAACACACGTAGGTTGGGTAAATCATATCCAAAACTCGTATTTGCCTTTAAAAACAGCCAAATCGTAATCAAAATAAAGCTGAAAATATGTCGTTTATTTACTAACTACATTACTGAGAAGAAAATGGCAAATCTTATTGCAAACACGTGTCATTTACAATTATTTCCGCACATTTATATTAAACGCGTTATTAACAATGACGTGTGTTTTTCGAGTCTTACATTTGAATTTTTTTTTTAATTTTTTTTTTGAGAACCCCAATTTAATAAACAAAACGAAAAATGAAACATTCTCCCCTTACCCGTCACTCACTTGTGACGGATACCTTCCGTCACAAATGAGAATCGTAGTTGCTCATTCATGTACAAGTTTTGCTCATTCATGGATTTTTTTTCATTATTTTTCCAAAGTATGCCCTTTGCCTAGAAACAGGAAAAAAAACTCTCTCTAATTCTCTCTTCATAAAATTAATCAAATCCGTCAAATTACCCAATTATAGATGCTAATTCTCGTATCGATAATTCTAAAAATCTTAATTTTATTAATTATATTATATCAAATTAAGAAATTAATTTACCCTAATTAAATTAGGGTTCATCAATATTAGGGAGAGGCACTGATTTACGTTAAATGCTTGATTTTTGCAGTTGGCAAAGTACATGAACAGTACACAACTACCAAGTACCATATACGTCGTTGTTGCTTTTGATGTTTACTGTTTGTTTGATTTTTTTCTTTTTCGGTTTTCCTTTTTTTTTTTTTCCTAATTTTGTTAAATGTTTTTTGGCTATTTCCGGTGGAACAAGGGAGGCGGCGGTGAGGGTGGTGGATGGTGGTTAACGGATGGTGGTAGTTAGAGTGAGAAAAAGTAAATGAAGAAGAGAGAGATTGAAAGAAGGGTATTAAAATGAAATCATTAAAATAAAAGGGGCATTATAGTCATTTACGTCCATAAAAAAGTAAAACCCGTACATGAATGAGCACCACCCAATAATAATAATTCATGCGTGAGATTTTGCAATTTGTTAGATTTTGTATAAAAAGTAAAAACCAAACTCTTATTGTTCTTTGTTCTTGCCTTCTTGCCTTGAGACAAAGGAATCGTCTTATTATATAGAGATTTTATGTAACCCAAATGTTATAGAGTTGAAATACTCTAAGGAAAGCGTATTTAACGCGATTCAATTGGGTGTAATATACCGTCTTACATTGTTTTTCATTTCTGTTTTAGTGCCTTTGTTTGTATTAGTTACAAATTTTGTAATCATTGTAATACAAAAACTACAACAAGGATTTCAGCATTCTCCCGATTATCTTTTATTTATAATTTATAAATAAATAATATATAAAGCAAACCAAATGAGTGTTTGATTTATTATTAATTGTCACATTGCAATGACTAATATCCTTAATAAGCCAGGTCACCAACAAATGATAAAAAAAAAAAGTCTAACTAATTTAATAAATAAAGTAAAAAAGGGCATATCAACAGACTTATTCATGGGGTTAACAAAGCATTTCAATAGGAGAGGGACAAAGAACAATCACAAATGCATGACAATGAATAAAATAGTTAAATACTATAAAGTCAACATTAACCCAATTAAATTTGCATCTCTTAATGTTATAAAATTAGATGGAAGTCGTATATATTGAACTAGTCTTTGTAAAAAATAACTCAAATCTTAACAAAAACCTGAGTTAGCAATAAACAGCCTGTTTCTGATTACATATTTTTGAGGGCTGCACTTGGTCAGAAAGTACTGAGTTGATAAACTTAGTCTATTGGAAAAAGGATTTATAAAGATTTCGTATCCGACATGCACTCTACCATTTGCATTTCTACTATACAACTTGAATGGAATAAGAAGACATAATTTGGCGATGGCTTTGTCTAAGAGCATGTACAACCATGTTCAATATCCTTCCTCATCCCACTCTCTCTTACCACTTCTTACTCACCCACCTCATTATTTCTCAACTTTTCAATTTACAATCAAAACACTCTTCCAGCAATAATTTACGCTTATTCCTCATCACTCTCTTTCATCATTTATCTCTCTTACTTTAACCTACCCCACACGTGATTTACATTAAAATATATTTTCGTAATTTGTTCGGCTTTTCAACTCGGTAATTTATCGATTTCGGTTTTATTCTAGAAAAGGTAAGACATTTTTTCTTAAAAAATAAATAAATTATTTTCCAAGACAATTTCTAAAATATAAAAGACATAATATTTAAAACATTTTTTACAAGGTTACATTAATACAATATTTAAAACACATCAAATATTACATAAATAAATTGAATACAAGAAGGCATAAAACGATAAAGAAAATACATTACATTAAAAGACTTTTGAAAAAGGAAATAATACAACATCAGTTT
>JAOWBH010146620.1:0-12642 GCA_028566215.1 Silene coronaria | reverse complement strand
GTGATAACTAAATCAACTACTACTTCATATCAATTACCCATCAATTTGGGGCTTTTACAAAAATCAATTACTTCCTTTGTTCTTTTATTTCCAATTTCTCTAATATATGTGAGGAATATTTTATTGAAGTGGGAAGAAAGAGGGAAGTATAACTTACATTAACTTACAGAAATTCTACAAGGGGCAAACAAAATGAAGATTGAGCTTTGAATGAGCTTAATCCGTCGTGAAATGGAGTATGATGAATTTTAGGTTTATGAATGAAGATGGAACTTTCTTTAGAGAAATTGAGCTCTAAAATCTGATTTTCTAAGGATGAAAGTGGAAAGTGAGTTAATTTCTAAAATGGTAAGCTTTAAGAGTTTAAGTAGAGAAGTAGTTTGGTTCACTTAAGTGAGTCAACTTTCCTAATTTTAACCAAGGTGAAATGGTTTTTGCTCGAACTAAGACTAGAATACTAAAATAACTTAAAATAAAAATTGAATAAAATATAAAATATAAAATATAAAACACAAAATATGGGATATGAATATAAATTACCTAATTATAATAATTTCGGGCGTTACAGTCTTATTGGAAAAAAATACAAAATAATTTATAAATTAAATTACCTTCTATTAAAGAATAGATATATTATAGTGTACAATGCTTAATAATAGTTAAAACAACATTGCATAAAGAATGAGTTTGGTAATAAGAAAACAAAAGTTCATATATTTAGCAATTAAATGATGTGTTTCACACTTTCACTCAATGATAAACTTTTAATCATTTGATTTCTATCTTTAATAAAATACGAAATATATAATATTTTCATTTTTTTCCACCTATTTATCTTCCCATTTCACTTTTTTCAACTTTGACCGAAAAAAAAGTACTATAGAAAATTAGTTAATATTAATACATAAAATTAAAATATTTATATTTATTATAACAATTTTAATCACAAAATTTAATTTTTGACAAAAATATCACACTTTAGAGAAATCACAAAAGCAAAGAAAATAGTGAATGTGAGGGAGTAATTTATTCTCACACAATGTAAGAAATTTATTCACGATAAGGTGATTTATGGACATATCTCGAAAACTAAATTTCAAATAGCTCACTAAATTCATACGGTTTTTCTAATGCGTGCCCTTAGGGCACACATTAATATAGGCGTAGGTTAAAGATTATCCTTAATCTAAATTCTCTTTTTTACCTTAATTATCTTTTATTTTTATCTCACCTAAATATTCTTTCCTCCTCTTATTTCTCTCTTTTTCCCTTAATATTCTCTCCTATTATTTACATGCTATGAAGTTTGACTTTTTTTTTTAATCAATTTCATTCCTAATTTCTTAATCTTGTACAATCAATTTTTACACCATGAAAATGTACTAAACAACTCAATGAAAGTTACAGCCACTTAGAACATTAAAAGTAAAAAATAAACAAAAATTAAATTAAACGTGACTGCATATTTCTATAATGTAAAAATTAAATTGAAAATTCATCAAATACAATAAAATTTTCTAAATTTATTCTACTCTTTTATACAAAAAAAATGGAATTTTAGCCTTGTGCTTGAGCATCTTTTTTCCTCTTCTTAACACCAATTAGATTGCTCATTATTGATTTGGGAAAAATTGATTTACGGAGTACAAAGTTTGTATAAAAAAATTTAATGACAAAATTCTGTTGGAAAAAAATCAAAAGTGAGAAGGAAGAAATATTTAGGAGTGATAAAAATAAAAGAAAATTAAGGAATTTTAATTAAAAACAATGTTTAACCTATGTCTAACTAAGTATTAATGTGTGCCCTTTTAGGGTACGCATTAGAAAAACCGTTTTACAATAATTAGTGGTTTTAATGACAAGAACGATGTATGTAAGAATTAAAACGGCAATGAAATTTCAAATTCTGGTCCAAACGATGCAGTCTCAAATCCCAATGGGCAAGTTCAAGTGCAGTTCAACTCTACGAAGAAAAAAATATTGGAAAACCTAATTTTTGAGTAACCTAACTTTGAATAATCAAAGGCAAATTTACCAACTACACTTGTATAAAATTACTACACATGAACAAGCCACCGTTTTGTCCATCATATACGGCTTGAGTCCCTACCGAAAACAAATCTCTTGATCCAATCACCCACCACAAGAATCCGAGTACGCCAACTAACTTGCTTACTGAAATGCAATGAGATTCATAAATTCAGACGTAATATTTGACGAAATCATATACGAAGAGGAGCCTTATGATGTACCTTGCATACACAGAATACCACAGCCATTGACTGCTATGACCCATTGCCACCCAATCCCCAGGAAGCTCAGCAGCTGTTTGCTCGCCTCCCAGTGGCGCAAATTGTCCCAAATGCCTATACCTGACATCAATAGAAGTCGAAGTCGAAGGTTCAGCTCATTGGTACATCTCTAAATTGTAAAGATAATGGTGGATACATCCAACCTCTTAACTGAGCGTAGGTAAGAGCCTTGGTGATAATGGGTAAAAATGTGAAACATCATTTGCAACAGCTGATGGTAGCATCACTGCCATTCTGCCATTACCTGCCCTAACTTGAAATTTAAAGGCATTTTACAGCAATGTATGATGTGATACGAAGCTAATTTAATGGCAATTGAATTTCCTTAACTGATCTGTGAGAAATTTAGCAACTTATCCTTATCTCAAAGTGCGCTCCCATAACACGACCAAGAAGTCAGCATCAAAGTTGCTTTCTAAGATTACCAATCTCATAAAATTTGTTATTATATTTTGAGAGGTGATGAAGGAAAATGTTAGTGCCTTCAAAAGTGAGAATAACATATACTCCGTATAAGAACACAAAAGGGAAAAAACACCAAATGGTTGTCACACGATGTCTTAACAGAGAACAAGAATTCAAGTATCACGTTGATGTGTGAGTTGTGACCATTTGCTCATGGGATTCTACGGCTGGGGCTGGGTTTGGATTTTAAGATCATTTACAAAATCGTCAATTACATTATTTTCATCCTCAAAAGTCAAAACCGTCTCCTTCATTTCCATCTACCTCTTCATTTCCAATTAATTTCATTGCCTTTCAACTTTTTTTTCATTTACATTTATGCCCATTTGCAAGCAGTTTCGATACTCGCCATTTATTAAGACATTACTTTTATGAAACAACTATAACCATTAGATCGTCAAAAATTTAATCCAAGTCGTTCGTAAGAAATGAAGGTCTATTTCCTTGAAAGAAATGGAGGGAATCCTCACCGATTTGCAAGACCCTTATATCAACTTCAAATTTTTTTATATAATAATACAAAAAATACATAAAAAGAATTCCCTTACTACTGCTTTGTGTCACCCTAATAACTACTACAACCACATGCCTCAAATCTAATTCGAATCATTAGCAACATTATAGCAGAAGCTTTGGGCACTTCAGAAATATATAAAACATAACTGCAGAGGGAAGGCAATCACCTGAAGGGTTGAAATATGTGACGCCCCGAACTTTTAAAGCGTCGAGGGCCTTCTGGGTTAGTTGTAAAATCCTCAAGATGATTGAAACACCTAGAAAGATACGCGCCTTGTTGAGCAGCAACCTAACATTATCAAATTAACATGATGCAGTGTCATCATAAAATTGATCGAAACCTACTAAACAAACAGATCTATGTAAAGGGTACAAAGCATGAACCTGTGCAGTTGCAGGGAGGCTCTTCATTTGTGAGTCAACAGGAGAGAGGGCAGACTTGAACCCTTCAATATCAACTTCCATTTCATTCCCTTCGGAATCCCTCAACAAATCCATTACATCCATATGCTGACTTTTCAAATAGAGCCCTACTTGGGGATACCTTACGAGAACATCGTCGATGACATTTTTTATCTCTTTTAGAGTCAAGGTGCCAGATTTGTTCACATCTGCAGCCGCAAATATGGTTGCAATATCATCCTGAAAGCACAGAAAGAACATCAGTTGAAACCGGACTAAAGATAACACATTTGCTTTTTTTTTTCTAGGAAATATATACTACTCCCTCCACATTTTAATGTTCTTCCCATTTTATTAAAATACTCCTCACAAATATTGGAGAAATGGGAAGAACACTAAAATGTGGAGGGAGTATGAAAGAGCGCATGATCATCTAGTTACTCTTATTAAGCTCCGTTACATAAAGTCGTAAAGATCGTTGGTGAGGTAATGGCGACGGAATTTCAGAATGGGGATGTCATTCTGCTGTAACATTACAGGACGCTTACCAAATGGTTAAATCTAATGGACTTAAAATTTGAGTTGATTTTCCATGTTTGTAGTCTATCTTAGCTTCTTTTACACATATACATACGCTACATGCAAATAAAAATATCAGTGTTTTCTCTGCAAAAGGAAGTAATGAGGGGTAATGTAATAGCGGCCTAGATCTGTTACATCGCAGGTGTTACCTAACAATGTTACAGGAGCAAATGTGATAACTTGCAATACACTTTTCAATCTGAGCATAATACAGAGAATTGAGTTTCACTGGTACTACTGAAAAACTGCAGCATGACACCTACTAATCATTATGGACAAAATTGGACTTTGTAGACCAATTTACAGCTTTACAGGTGAGTTATACTTGTACAGTTGTACCCTCTCAATCAAGAAGCTCACTGGGTAGGCATGACTTCACTTATAAACACCTCTTATTGCTATTTCTATCCATGTCAGCCACTTGAATATCTTACTTGATGAATAACATAAGCCACATGAGTAAAACTTGGTGTTACACACTTGCACCATCACCTCAAACAGTAATAGCATGCACCTCTAATAGTTAACAGGAACTTGATAGACGGGATTCAGGAGTGAAGGCTTGAAGAGTAAGTGAGGGATGGAGTGGAGAGATTTATGTTTATTACAGCAGGTGTGAGTAACTGTGACTGTAAGAAAATGGTGAGAGATTAGAAAGGACATTAATAGCTTGCATGCCTTAAACTATCCATATGCATCCTAGTAAATCAACAATAGAACTTGATGAAACTAGTAAAACTCCTTCAAAAAGGTATGAGCTATGAATTTGGGATGAGCCAAACTCATACCTAGTGTTTGTTTGACAAAAGCAAGGGTTTCCTACACATATCACAAACCCTAGGGTATGGGTTTCTCATACCCAAGAAGGGGGTGGGTAGGAAATTTGAAAGAACGAAAAAGTGAAAAAACGTTCCGACATATTGTAAATGAATAATTTTCTATAATCTTTATTTAAATGATCTCATGATATTTATTGTATTTTAGAAATTTGTCACTTTAATTGAGTTTCAACCTCATACCAGCCAAACTTAAAACAAACGCAAGGTATGAGGAATCAAGTTCCAACCCTTACCACCCAGGTTTGATGATTTCTGATTCCAAACTCATACCCATGCACGAAACAAACGCCCCCTAATTGAGTTCCAACCTCATACCAGCCAAAATTTGAAACAAACTCTAAGGTATGAGAAATCAAGTTCCAACCCCATACCACCTAGGCTTGATTTCTTATTCCAAACCCATACCCATGCACGAAAAAACGGCCCCTTAATACATTGATACTGGTATCCTCCTTAAACTTAGCAAAAAATTCCACAATAAATTAATCTCATTTCACATTAATCTCCTTACAGATTATTCCAAGATTCAGATCTACTAACAATATACTCCATACATGCTACATAAACCCATTACAAACGTTCTAGGGTTAGATTGTCAGATCCATTAAAAATGATTCCAATTTAGGCATGCAGCCAAGATACCCTTGTGAAATTATCTTCCTTATTCCACTCTCATTAAATCATACTAGATTCATAATCAAGGTACCCATGCTTAAACGGAACACAACCCTTAACGCCCAAATTCCTGACAGACAAGATGGGTTTAGTTAGGACTTAGGAGTTAGGACCCTTATCCTCGTGCCCGTAACCCAACATTCGGCACACGACTTATAGACACTTAATACTAATACCACATGTCATAAAAAGTACCCATGATATTGTTGGAGCAAGGGGTCAAACACACGTTCCAAACAGAACCATGTTCAGGGAAAACAAACTTGACCCTTCTAACCCTTCTTACAAGAATTGCTCTCTAGGATACGTTACCAGACCAATTTCGGACCAGAGCTCCAAAAAATACTAATTTTGGTGGCTACTACCCAAACTCTCTCACTCAAATTTAAAAAACCTTCTCAACATGCACTAGATGTGGCTACTGCTCTCAGACTCTACCAAGACATGCAAACAACACTTTACAAGAAATTTACTACGATGAATCTACCTTGGATACATGCATCCACCAAGTATATTTTTTGTATACAGAAATGTATGTAATCATCTCTAACATACATTTACCTTCTACATATATGCACCTAATGTATTCATGAACAAAATTTTACTTATCTCCCAAAATTTATTATAATAGGAAATCAATTAGGACATCTCAATAATATAATGGGAGTCACATCTAGTCTATTATTGACCATCATCGGATATCTAAACGAATTCAAGAATGACTCACATACAATAATTTTTCGTTGGTCGACCGAAGCACAATCACCTAAGGCATATACATCTTCCGAACCCTTAACCCGCAACCACTCATCAGTTGCCAGAACACGCCTGTGACCCTGCATGTAAAAACACAAGGAGCATTAGATCCTCCAAGGTTGACAGTTGACACTAACTGGCAGATTTGCTGGTAAGGAAATATGCAAAAACCTGGCCGACTTGCTCCATGAAGTCCTTTACAACGGGCCTCGTGCCAACTCCAGTAGACCACACAATCATTCCATAGGGTACAACACATACTTCTCCAGTTGCTTTCACTTTCATGCTGATGGAGTCGTCAGAAACACTGACAACCCGGCAACCGGTTAAGACTTCAATCCCATCTCTAGCAAACTTTTTCTCAGCAAACGTACTGATCCTTTCATCGAACCTGGACAAATAAATCCAGTACGACACAAAATTATGTTCTTCATATGCAAACTTTCAAGAAAGGCATATTCACACAATAATACGCATGTACCATTTCGAATTAACAGTTTAACACAGGGGTAAGGCTGCATACATCCCACCCCCACCCAACCACACACATTTCTGAAACCCATAAGGCATTGGGGGGAAAGTTGTTGTCCAGTTGTATTATTTTTGAATTGTAGGAATTCCCAACTATGGGACTATGGGTAACCTGTCTCATTAAGTTCTACCGCATGCACTAGAATCGTTGAGAACATGGACAATGACAGTAACAAAGAGGTTTAATTCTAACTTTAATATCTTGCAAGGACTTTCGAGCACAACCATTGTGCAAAAATTCTATACTGGCCAAACAGTAACTGTTCCAATGCTGGGATGTAGCACATGTGAGTATGTGACATAATGGTCAGCGCACAGCGTGACGATGCTGTGGAAATTGTATATCAAATGTGTTACTTCTTTAATTCTTGAGATATGAAATTTGAGTTCTTTCTCCAGGTTATTAGTCTATGTTCTTTTCCTTGTGGCTTTTTTTCCTGAAAATTCACACATTGTTTGCAAATATGCTTGTCTGCCAATATACTCTCTAAAATTGATAAAGGTGTGATAGATTAAATCACGGAAATGTATTAAAGTACGGATAAATTTTCATATATTGGTTGTCACAGCCTTAATAACAGCTTTTCTTCCACAAATCATTATTTCCCAGGAAATGATGTTAATGACAGCCTTAAGTTCTACAGTTGGTCTCCCTTCAGACGGCCCATTTTGGTCTTAAACAAAAGGACAGGATTTCGAGACCATTTTACACCCAAATGTGACCACATATGGAAAACAAGTGACAAGTTGTAAAACTAGCTGAACCATTGTGGTTACATTTGACTATAAAATGGCCACAAAATCCCGTCTTTTTGGAAAGACGGAAATGGTCCGTCTGAAACAAGAATTTATGTAAGTTCTATTATGCAATGGGTGCACTTTTGTACATAAGCATTTAATGATGATAAGTCGCCTCAGTTAGTCTGAGGCATAAAAAAGAAACAATGTCTTGGATTCCTTACGTGTTCAATATATGATCTCCTGATTGGATTACTGTTATTTTCACCAAGTCTTTTGCTTGAGGATATAGTCTTACTAAATCTTCCACAATGAAATCATGCAGCTCTGCAGCAAACTCAACTCCAGTAGGACCTCCTCCAACAACTACGAAATGGAGATTCTTTCTCTTTTCTTCTTCACTCAATTCCGGAAGGTCGGCTTGTTCGAAGCAGTCTACGACAGTTCTACGAATTTTTTGAGCATCCTCCACCTCCTGCGTATAAAGATACACTTTAAATGTCCATAACCAATTGGAATACAATAATTTCACATAACAATCTATAAGTTTTAGGTGACAAATAGAGAACCAATGAGATCTTCACTTTCAACTTATTCAGCAATGATGAGATGTATGAAGCTTTTCTTTTACATGAGCAATGAAATCACCCAAGACATATATGGAAATGATTTGGCCTCTGACTTCTAGCTTCTTTTTATGAACTTTTGATATACAATTTGAGACTTCTAGCTTCTTTTTTATGAACTTTTGAAAGAACATAGACTAATAGCCTGGAGCAATATTTCATAGGGGTGAGACTGAGAGATTTACTTAGCTTGGGACAATTCTAGGGAAGAGAACCTTGACAAGTTTAGTGACAATGACTGGAGCAATATTTCATAGGGGTTAAAAAAGAAAAAAAGGTGGCAACCTTCCGTGTAGGCCTGAAACATCCATTAAGTGGTTATTTGGACGTCCCTTTCCGAACAAGGTTCATTAAAAGTGCAGCATAATACGAGCTCGAGCTATTCCTTGCCAAGGTTTGATTGTATTCAAAAACCTTGATCAAGGGGCTAATTTTCCTTGGCAGCCATGTGCCATAGTGACAGTGTATCTCAACCAATATCATATCTTTCTCAAATAAAAATCCATTTCATGTCCTATGTTTTCAGATTTGGTCATTGAACTTTGTAGCAGCCTTATCCATAATGTTAAGGCCTGGCTGATCCTCATAAATACCATCATTATTTTGATTTTGCCATTCCACAGGCTGCCTAACAGAGGCGTGGAGACGTGTTTCTGTCTCTCCATCAATAGAAGCAGTAGAAGGTCTGTCCAAGCTGTAGAAGATCTTACCATCAAATCACCAAGGTGCTTCCCTACTCGTTCCTAGCTCGTCTGAGAGCTAGATTGCTTAGTTTCAATCAATAATCAAATAGGCATGTTATTACGAATCTTAGACATAAGGTTGATGCTGTTGGACTTGGACTTGGACTTGCAACTTTTTGACTGATAGCAGAGATTGCTTACATGATACAAGTATACACCACTCTAGGGCTTATGCTACTAATCCTTCATTTGTAACTTGAGCTATGTGCTTCTTCATCTCTGTGGAGCTAATGTGACAGGGCCTTTAGTTACTCCTATTTTAGAGATATACTACATGATAGACATTAACTGCTACTCACTGAATTTAGTACGATTCACTACATTTACATATGGCACTGGCACAAGTTTTGAGAAAGCGAGTAAGTGGGAAAGGTTATGTCGAGGTAAATGGAGCATCAAACAAGTAGATAAGCAATGGAACTCATAGACTTTACAGAGTATATTTTTCTTTCTGAATTCGAAATTACCCCAAAATGGACAAATAATGTTTATATGTCCAGAAGAAAAATGTAGTGAACCCAAATGAAAGGAATACAACACTGCGGTATTTAAAGTTCCACGGTCTACTCCTATTCATCTGAATATATTTTGTCTATTATGGAAAAACAAACAATAATCAGTTTACCTTTAAGAAGTGGCAGTGTTCCATGACACCAGGAGTGTTGAATGTGTTTACTTGTGCTCCAACTGCTATTATCAAATAGTCATAATCCAAGGCGAATTCTCGATTTGGAACTGGACTGTTCTCAAAGGTAGATTTACAAAGAATTTGTTTGTTTGCTATATCAATTTTTGTACATTCAGCTTCGCAAAGTTTTATTTCTCCAGACCTCTGCAACATATAGGAATTTAGTGTAGTTACAAGTTGTTAAATCATCCAAGTGTGACATAATGCATACCTTGTTTATAATGTTTCTGATGGGCTCCACAATACTCCTAGCTTCAACAGTACCAACAGTTACACTTGGAAGTAAGGGCGTAAAAGCAAAATAATTCCTTGGTGAAACGACCTTGACATCGTACTTAGATGGATCAAGATCCTTTATGAAGCTTATACCCGCCCAACCTGTGCCCAGCACTAACATTTTCTTCTTTTGAGGCTTGTTCTCAAACTTGTGTAATTCATTTCCTGTCTGAGATTCTGAATAAGCTACCATGCCTCCAGCACTGACATTACATACGCGATGCATAAAAAAAAAACATGGTAAGTCACATTAGTCTTGCTGACTGTTAGATAGATAACCAGATGAAAATAGATAAGCTAAGATGCTGTAGTTCTGAATCAGTATAACAAACTTGAGCAAGGAGTATTGAGTAAGCGAAGTCGCTAGCTAATTTGTGTCATGGGCTAAAAGACCCAACAGCATTAACAGTTTATTAGCTGTTATATCAAATACCTATACTCGTACAATTCTTCATATGATCTCCAATAAGTCTCGGGTCACATTCCGTCACAAGTTGAAGACAACCATTTTTGAGCTATAATTGTTTCTCATTAAAATGGTTAAATTTTTGTCTTAAATGGTTCACATTTGGCCCATCTTGAGCATGTGAAGAAAAGTGTCAGTCTTCAATGAGAATTTGTGATCTCACATACCCCGTTTGATAATTGACAACCAAACATGGGTATGACAGTGTGGTAGCTCATGTTGGACATTTTCATAAAATAGCCGGGTCGGACGCTTAAACATAAAACATGGGACATTTTTATAAAGCAGATGCATTACAGATTTCATGTATATCTGGATTTTTATTACCAATTGAGTCAACGAAATTACAAGTCATTGGATTTAGAATTAGTTAGAGCAAGCTCATATATGTAGAAAAGAAAGAAACGATAGGATGATATACCTGACTGCAAAGACGAGCATAAGCTTAGAGGCAGATGGGTATTCATGATAAAGCTGTCTGGTTGTTCTGAAAATAGAGAAATTCCTCATGGTATTGGTTTAGACGAGCTTTTCTTCGATTCAACAACAATCATATCATACTACTGTGTAATTAATTTGCTCTGCTATATTCATGGCATCATGGGGTCAACGTGTCTAACACCCACTCGCTTTTCTCCACTCAACCACCAATTTTCAGATTTCCCATTTTTGATAGAGTTGTTATATCACTCCCTTTTACTTATTACGCCCTTAATTTTTTCGTTTTTTCTATTTTGTCATTTACTTGTTTTATGCTCGTACAAATTGCATAGGATTGTTCTTTTGAGAATTGTAATTATTTGGAGTATTAAGAGTTGATCTCTAACAGTTGTATATATCGTGTATATAGCATACGATGAAAAAAAAAAAGGTGTATATATTAGGAGTGTCTAATATAAATCAATAATAAAGGTACAATAATAAGTTACTGAAGAATTCACGGCATAACAAAAAAGAGACATATTCAAAACGCATACAAACAATGATAAATTGTTACGGTGTACAATCATAAGCAAGTTGTACTATAACGGGCCGAGTAGTCAATGTAGTACGATTCTTCGTTTTGTTACAGTGGTTTGAGTCGATAGCATCTCTTGTCACCCGGTTGGCTTATTAAAAAAAAAAGATTATATAAGATGTGACTAAATTATATTTGGATAAAAATAGTCTATAACAATTAAAATAAAAATTGAAATAACATATATGTAATGTTAGTTAGAGAAGTATCATCCCTTTTCTATAAAAGCCAAAACTTTTTAAGGCTTCTGATTGGTTCTTGCAAATAAGGAAGAGAAAAGGAATTAATTTCTCTCAACATAAACATCAACGTTCTACTAGAAGATTTTAATTTATCTCTCTCCTTATTACTCCTACTACTCACTCCTAATATTTCTTAATCATCATATCAATTATATTATATGATATCATTTATTCTATTAAAGCAAAAGTCACTATAATGATGTGTCGCACAATCGTTAATCCACCGTATAAGTAGAAGTATCCTATACAAATACAAGGCACAACTACATACATACGAAATACAGAGTAACTCACTCCACAACTCCAAAAGTGGCAAAACTACCCAATAACCCCACTATCCTTTCCTTCTTCATATATGATCGAGTAATAACCGATTAACTGGTCGGAGCCTCATTTTAATTTCTAAACCTCCCTTTAAACTACCAAAAAAATTCCATTTCATCTTTCATCAATTGACCATGTTCTTTATCTTCCATCATTCAACCCACCGCCATTATTTTGCTACTACCACCATGCATGGCTCAAGTGCACTGCCCACCTCTGCACTTCGTTAACGTCTTCATTAATTTTCAAATCGGCATCTTAGAGTCCTTAGCCTGCTTGACCTTTGTCACTACTAATTTTGTTGTAATATCGGTTGCATGCTAAAGGTGACATTATGAGCCCATCTCTTTGTGTCCCAATTTCAATTTTTAAAAATGGTATGGAATTATTCTATCTTCTTTTTATCAATTTTAATTTTGATTTTAATAGAAACAATACTACTG
>JAOWBH010146589.1:0-12645 GCA_028566215.1 Silene coronaria | reverse complement strand
ATTCAAATCTAAAACTTAAATATGGTTTTGATGTAAAATTATTTATATAGAAGAGATGAGAGTTTATTACTTTAATATAAAACTTTATTTCAAAAGGTAATTAAATTTAAAAATATGTAATAAATAACATGAAAATAGTCTTAAATGACTAATTTTTCATAATAGCAAATTTGAAAGAACACGGGTTTAAGACTAGTGTCTTTGATTAGAGGAGGGGAGGAGTTATACGACTTTTTTTTTTAATGCATAAGCTTGTATTCTGTAACTCAAAGTTATCTTCGACCACCAATGTCTTTGAATAGAGGAGGGGAGGGGCTATCAATGACATTTTAAACCTATTAATATTCAACCGATATATGACAACTTAATCAAATTATTAGTGACAAATTTCTATTACTATTTCTAATTCTAATGATGTTTATCTTCAACCTATAAACGACGGATTTATTAATGACAAATTCACATTGTTGTTTCTAATTCTGATGTAGAACCCCGTTAAACTCCGAATCATTAAAAGCCATTAAACTTACGTCTCTTTCATTTGACTTATGCCACGCTCATTGGTTTGGATTCCTCATTATCTTGGGATCTTTTATTTATTTTTCCAATAGTTATTTTGAAATATAGTCTATAATGAATAATTCATTTTTCGACACAATGGAAGTATATTTGGCGAGCAAAGTATTTAGTGAGATGTATAAACAGGAAAGTACGTAAACTAGAGGGGAGCTTAGTGTATATGTACACGTATAACGAAATAATTGTTGTTATATATTTACAAAAACTTATTATCAACAATGACATAGATGGACATGAATTACTTGATTAGCAAATACATGTCACATATGATCCCGTGATTTTCAAAGGTGGTAAAACTTGTTATTATATTATATCATCAATCATACAATGACATTGTTTGGCTTGCATTCTACAATTAATTTTTACACCCTCGTGGCGTAAATACATCTTGTTCTTTTCACTCGTCAATGCAAATGTCTCGATGGTTTTTGGGAGTCTCGTGCCATGTAGATGCTATGCATGATGAGGCTCGTGTCCAAGCTACCGTCATCTACCAACATGTTGTAGTTTCTGACACCTCATCTCTCGTAATCTACTAATAGAATGTTGTACTTTTAGTTTCAATAATGTAATAGGTATGTACGGTTCAGAGAGTCGTAATGCTAATTTGTAAACATTATAATTTTACCGCTGCTAAAAAAAACATACAATGACATTGGGGTTGGTAGGAGTGTTATTTGGGTTAAAATTTACAAAACGTTTGCATTCATCCGGCTTAATTTCTGCACATCGAGCCAGGACGAGAAATTTGAAGCCACGATCAACCAAAAGTTCGGCTTGTAAAATGCTTCGGTTCTCCATCAACATAATCTCCAAACCACGCTCATTTCATTTCAGTCAATCTCGCAACTCTCTCTAAACCCACCCAAAATCCCATCTAATACCGCCTCTCCTACGCTTGCACCAGTGGCGAGGCAATTACGAGTTACACCACGCCTTTCCCTAGTCTGAATGAAAGGGGTTGTTTTCCCAGATTAGAAGATGTTTTTATATTGTAAGCCTCTCTTTAGAATTTCAATTTACAACTCATATTTTTGTTTTTAAGATTTCCAATAAACGAACAAAAATGAAATCATGGTTTCCAAACACAACCTAAATGAGTTTCAATACTTTTCCTGCAAAACAAAGAAACCCAACTTTTTACGGACCAACCTTTTCCTAAATCAGTCCAATTTTGTGTGCATTTTGCATATCAGAGTTTCGGGAAATATGACGAATAATCAACCTGACATCTATAGTGAACGGCGTAAGGCATCAATGGATGTCAGCGGCGTCATATGGAGCCCTTTACTTTCCAACAGTTGTAATGTTGTATCTTGGTTATCCTGGATTAAGCTTCCAATTTCTTTTTCAAGAGGCTCTCTTGTCAACTGATCTTGAGGATGGTAGTGCCCATACCCCTGCAATTTGAATCGTCGTCATATACATAATTAGAAGCGTGAGCTGGGAAGAGGGGCAAAAGCATGTAAATACGATGAGAAGTTTAAGGTCTAGAACAAAACATAGAGAGACGTTCCATTTTGATAAGACGCTTGAAATACCTCCAGATAGCTTAAAGGAACAGTGTGTGATCTGCCTCCGAGTTTTCTTCTGCTCAGTTCCTGCAATTTTAGTGGAGCTGTAGTTAATACCACAACAGACAACTCAAAATGCAAGCATGAAGGTTATGTTAGTTCGACTCCTCACTTTGCAGCCGTATAAACACGACAGTTATGGGTATGAGTATGGGATCCACACCTTATCCGGCTATCATTACCACTCCGAATTTCTCTTAGAAGATCAAGTAGAAGATCCTCTGACAAAGGCCTTGTATTACAAAAATAGAGGAAACTATTTATGAAAAACCTACCATCTAGAATGATAATTAATGGTCAATAGAGTATTTCGAATTTATAACTATTACTCTGTATCCTCTTTGATTCCAAAAACATGTATACTCACTAAAATAAGAGTCCTTGTGCCTAAAATTTTGAGTGATGCTAAGTCCGACTTACATAGACGTTAACAAAGTTACCTTCAGTTGAAGTTGCAAATACTTGACATGGGCAACAGCATTGTCTATTATAGCTTCTTCGTCACGCTTTTTAAACTGCAATTTCAGCCAAAGAGATGCAAATTACCGCAGAAATCTCTCCGTAAGTTAACTAGACACTTCCGAAATTATAAAAATATGACAACAAATAGATGGCAATCCTGAATCCCCACGACACCACAAGGGCAAATCCAGTGTATCTATATCCTTCTTATAGAAAGGAATGTACGAAATTGCATGGACCCTAACCCATATTTGGCTACAGCAAGATGATGATTTTTAAATTTGAGACCATAGAAACCATTTATGTATCTTTATTAATAGAGTCAAATATTCGTTAATTCATGACTGAGAGATAAATGGAATCAAACAAAATGGTTGTCTCGAACAATTTTGCACAAAAATGAATACATTTTAATAATTTGAATACATATTTAAATGATATTTCCAAGAACCACGCCAAATTTTGAGCGAATGATTGATCCAGTTCACATAATTTCACGACACCGTAATAGCGTAGCATATATAGAGAGAAGCTCAATGAAAAACATGCTTACAGAAAGCTTAGCAACCATAAACATTAAATAGCATAGTTTCTAGATCTATAAATTAGGTCCTCTTGCGTTTCAGAAGAGGAAGTATATGTAGAAGTTATTGAAGAATGTAATCCAGTACCTTTATGAAGATTTCCTACATACGCATAAGCAATCACAGGAGTACAACAATAAAGTGTGCAGGAAAAACAACCACTGAAATTTTTACCTTAAATGATGCTGGAAGCAGTTCCTGTAACACATTCATCTTTACATTGATGAGGGCTCTGCGATTCTAAACCACAAAAGTAGTTATCAGCGGGAGTGAACATGATAATGCTATTATATATAACTAACATCCAAACATTTTATGATGACTGGGAAGTATGTCAGAGACTAACTACCTAACGAAGGATAATGAACTTGCCTGCACAAGGTGTTATATTTACGTTGTATATAGAACTGATTCGGGTTCAAATCAAGGTTAACACATTTAGAAGACATAAGGAAGTCATCTATCATGAAGCACAATATAGAGCTTTGTTCTGAGCTAATCATTCAGAGAAAAGCACATGAAGCATAGAATATAGAATGATGTGTGAGTCTAAATCTTCTTACCAAGACTTTTTTTAACAAAAAATGGAGGGCAAAGGAGGGGAGGGGAAAAGAGGGATGGAAAAGGAAGGGAAGAGGAAGGGGGAGGAATGGAGGGTGGGAGGGAGTTTTTCTTCCATTTCCTCCACTGCAAATCTCTCCAACTCCATTTTGCTAACCAAACAAAAGATTAATCATCCCTCCAAATCCCCTAATTCCAACACACCCTTAAAGTTGATCATGTAATCCTGTGGCGGATTCTGGAGAAAAAAGAAAAGGATGCCAAGGTTTGAAATCATAACCTCATGTTTAAAATATTCACCAATTCCACTATCGAGAGTAAGTGCTGACTTTTGGTACTAAATTCCATATTAATGTAGGACGGTAAGGATAGGGATCATTCTCAGTATTACATAGATCAGCCTCGGAGGCAATCATCAAATATTAGAAATTAATGCATGCACTTGATAACACTTATATTTCAACACCAAAATCATCAAAACCCTTATCATGTCCCATTTTTTTGTGGGTTACCAACTTGTTTCCGTATCAATTCTTTGATTCGAACTGAATTTACAAAGGGTGATAAACTGATTGGATCAATATTGACTTTTTTTACTTTTGGTTTCCTACTTCCTTCAGTATGCTCAACATAGGGCGTGGGTTTCAGCTACTTCTGCATATGACACTATCAGTAATCAGGTGAAATTCGTTCAGATATTCACAGGACTTTGCAAAGCTAAGGACCTTTGAAAGCAAGCTTGAATTGCTTGATACTTCGTAAGTTCTAAAGCCCGGTGTCCTTAACAACAAAATTCAACGACGGGATAAGTGATAAATTCCACCGACACATATAAAGGAGAAGACAGAAACATTGTGCTAGCAACTACTGGAAACTACCGTTGTTTCAATGTTTATGTCAATCACCTTCTGGAGTCTTTATATTGACGACACGATATCTGAAGAATTATCAGCATCAGGTATAATTAACTAATTAAGTCAATAAAAAACGGCAAACAAAATAAACTAAGCGGGGTTTCTATGACTTCTTTAGTGTACAGAAATGCCATTCTGGTGTACTTGTCTTTGTCTATATACCTAATTAAGAAAGTAATAGCTACTATAATTTCATGCATTGTCTAGATTTTAACTAATTACATATTCTTCAGAAGCAGATGAAAGATAAGTGTGTAATTTATTATATAGAGTGTCGAGCAAGAAGAAGAGTTGTTAAAAGGGTTTGCAACAAATACTGCAGTTACTGCACAGCAGATCACCTGCAAGACAATTTTGAATTTTGAAATGGCAACTTTTGCAAGTATGATCTTTCCCACAGTTCCTCCTCATCCGTGAGAACTTTAGTGATAAAGAACATAAATCCACGGTTCCGTTTATTTATTGGGGAAATAATCAGCTGAGTGGCATTAGTAAATTCTTGTATTTTGATGCTTTTGCAGATGGTTTCAGCAACTAAATCAGATTAGTAGAGAGCAGATTGCAGACACACACTATGGACTAATCCATCTTGTTATTGAGAGTTCGGAGTCAGGGTAAAAGAGATGGCAAATAATAACAGGTGACATGCAAGCTACCGTAACACATAAGATTAACTGGGAAATCTCAAGTTGAAAATCATGTGCATCAGTTATAGATGGTCCCGAAGCAATTTTAATTTGCTAACGAAACAAAGAAAGAGAATCTGTCGACAGAGCAATTTTACTTACATATTCGGCTTCTGCTCTTAAGCGCCGTTGGTAAGTTTTAGAGAATCTCTTTGGGACTACATTAGATGTAGATGCCTTACAATTCAAAAAAGAATGATTTTCATGGGCCTCTTCCATTTTCACCTCTTGTACTGGATAAGTGTTAATCTGTTTAAAAACAAGCTGTTAACGACAAGATAAACATCGATCGACCAATTCAAAGAAAACTCCTGACAATAATTATGCTGCATAGGCAACAAAAATTAGCTGAAATACATTTAAAAGAATTAGTAGCAAGATGTCACCTCAGCATGATGGCTTTCCATGTTCATATATGACTCAGTTGAAGGAACCTCCTCCTTAGGCACTAGGTAATCCAACTGATGCATAAAAGAATTAACCGGATTTGAACACACGTGAAATATATTTTTGAATACCATTGCTGCAAATAATCTAACCCAAAAAAAAAAAAAAACAAGTTCATAAAGGATATCCCTACCAAAGATGTATCATGTTTCCTGCTTCCACTGCTCCCATATGGACAATAGTAAGGAAGTTCAGCTAACTCAACTGGACTTGCATCATAAACTGTCCCACTTCCCATATCAATCATATTGTTAGCGTAAAGGCCCATAAGTGCATGAGTCTGTGCGCTTCCAGCTCCACTGTAAATTGCCTTCAAATGGACTTCAGAGAAACCGCTAAAAGCTACGTCAGCAGAATCGCATTGATACTCCATCATATCTTTCATTGGGTCCATAGGAACAAAGGATTGACTGCTCATGCAATAGTCTAGACTGCTAAAAGGTACTTGCTCATCACAAATCAGCTCGTTTGAGTAAAGACTAGCTGAATTCATCTGTTGAACATTAAAATATAGTAAAATAAAACAGCTTGTTTAGTAAGCAAGACAAGTGAAATAAAAGTGACTTCCAGAGCTTGCACCACTACGTCTCTATCCACTGATAGCATATTGGAATGATAAGACGGGAATGCAAAGCATGTTTGCCAAATTTGATGTGAATACATAACATTCAATTCAGGATACACTCCAAAAGAGTGTCTATTATATATAATCTGTATCAAGCAACATGATAGAGCATAGTCAAACGAAATTGTGATTTTCTAGCGGCTGAGCAGATCCATAACCTAGATGCAATGCACGGAAATTCTGATTATACTACTAAATCATACTATTGTAACATTCTTTATAGAAGGTAAGAAAGCAATCTCCCACTGAAAAGTCTTCAGCTGAGATGAGAAACGGAGAGTAACAACTAACAAGGGTAGTACATGGGGGGACGTTGGGGTACAACCGGGGTGTACATAGGTTGTATTTGAACAATTGTCAAAACATCAAGTAATTCACATTATAAAGACAGTGCAATGATAATTCCTTCTCCTAGTAACTAATACTCCTTCCGTCTCAGTCAGGTAAAGCACTCATAAAAACAAACAACACAAAATGCAGCTCCTAGTACATTATAATTGATACACAAAATTTTCACCATCATCAACTCGCAGTCAATTTAGAGAGAATAACGGTTCCAACGAAAGGGGCGCAAAGATGCATATATGAAACATGACCAAATGACAGCAACCTTACATACAGTCATAATTCATACATGATGCATCCAAGTGTAATCAACATTGAGTTATTGCATGTACACCTCCTCTCAATCCCAATGTCCTGATAATAAACCCACAAAACTTGTACAACCATAAAAAATTTTGACAGTAATAATAGTACGGTTTTTCTAACGGGTGCCCACTCACAAATAAACATAATACGAAAGTCTGGCATCATTATTCTGAATTACGGAAATACATTCCAAGGTTGCAACTTTAGTTACACACATTAAAGCTGAAATAGGTACAAAAATAATGATTGTGTAACTCGCCCAAAATTGTAGATGGTGTACAAAAAACAGTGGAAGATAGGAAAAATATACCTGGGAAAGGAAGCGAAAGAGGTTATTTTAGAGGTGCAGACTTGAGAGAGACTCAAGTACTGCTCACTCCACACCGCCACACCCTTCTGTCAACTTTATAATTTCTGAATATCGCCACTACTCTATTTATTTTACAGGTATATTTGTCTTCAACTGAAAACGGGTCAAAATAAGTCTATGTGAAATGTGGGATGAATGAATAAGACTAAAGTAAATTGTATAATAAAAAGAAAAAACAAAATTGTTTTATATGTATCGAAAAGATATTTCTCTCGTGTTAAATATTATGTCTTTTTTTTTTATTACAGCGATAAAAAGATGAAATTACATAATGTTGGGGCTTACTAAGTCCTTAATGCACTCGTAATTTAACATCACAACTAAACTAAAATCTAGCACTAGTGAAAGATGATGTCGAGTATTAGAACCAAGTTGGTGGAGTACGAAATAGAGGCCATGGGCATCCTTGTCCACGTCTTGCACACGACTAGCATCTTTTGGGAGCCTTCAAATCTTCAATACATGTGAGTTGCGGAGAGCCAAGAACCAGGTGTACTTACGCCACAAGGTCGTAAAAAAGAGAGGTGGATTGCAGATAGCAGCCTGCTTCCGAAGGAGAATGAACTTCTACACCTTAGTGAACGAACTCTACAATCACATAATCGGCAACTGGCCAAAACATCCACCAAGTACACAAGCCAATTCAAAGAACGCCCCTTAACCAATCTACTATCCATATTTGCAGCAAAGCACCGTCTTCTGACGGGTCCAACCCAAACCAGACACAAATCTACCACTAGAGCCTCATACATGAGGATTATTATGACTAAGAGCAAAATACCCAATGCAAGCCAATCATGGAAATCAAGAGCTGGACATTGAGTCGAGCTTGTCCACTCTGATCCGGACTAAAATGTGTAATCACTAATCAACATTCTAACTAAAGTAGAATTTGCCAGAACTATTACGAAGTACTTCGTAGCATTCTAATTCTAATAGAAGCTTATTGAAAATGTGATGCCGAAGCACTAATTTTTTTTTTTTTTTTTTGGTTAATTAGGTGCAAAAGGTCCACATGCATGAAGAGCATTATTTCGCATAGTGGCTTTAAGACAACAACGCAAGCGGGAGACTTTCAATCATATTAATTTGTTAAAAGATTAGGAAAGTAAATTTAAGATAACCATCATACAGAAAATGATGATGTGGTTTATTGCAAAAGTTGAGTATATTAGCCATAAATAATAGGAAATGCTCGAGGAAATAGAACCAATGATCCGTCATTCCGAGTCCGATTTACCTCATCCCAAGTTTTAACTCCAGTTCATTCATGCTCTGCCCATAAACATGCTCTGTTGCTTTTAATATGAATTTGTGATTTTGTTTGTGAATGTCAATAGTTTGTGCTAAGGTTTCGTACTTACGTGATCAACACCCTTTGTACAATCGGCTCAATCGGCAAGGTGTGGCATTATTACCTTCCTACATCTTGAATTGCTTAAGAGGGAACGGAATCTGGATGACATCCCTATTAGCCCCTCTTGTTTCATCCGTTTTAACCCTCCATTCAAACTGGCACGACATTTCACATGTTCTTATAAAGATCACGACATTTGACCACTGCATTTTAGGTGCAAACTAAAAAAAAAAAAAAAAAAAAAAAATTTCCATGAAACAGCCATAGGCTTATAACCAAGTAAACCAACTCTCCGACAACCTGCCACATTCAACAGTCACGGTTAAGTCAAGACTCAAGAGTCATATAGTTGCCTTCCTTCTAGCGAGAAATTACAGTGTTTTTGATCCCGGAAAGGAGATCAGTCACACAGGAGCTGAATATTTAGTAGCATCAACATTTGCTGTAACAACCTAAATTACTCAAGTCAGGGTGAAATAAACACAAACATCATATCCAACATAACTAAATTTTACAGTGTGCCAACATTTACCAAGTTCTTAGGAGGTACACTACACCTATGAAGCACCCACTATTACCAGCCGTCCTTAATTTGAAACAATAGTCTTCAAAAGCAACTTTAGCGAATGATGAAAGAGCTTAGGAGGAGTCGAAAAACTAACGGCCACGTCCACGTCCACGACCACGGCCTCTGCCCCTTCCACGTCCCACAGGTCTCCCTGGAATTTAAGGTAAACAAGAGTTAGGCACAGAAATATGCATTAAACCAATAATAATGGAATAAAATAATAAAGGTGATTGTCTTAGCCATACCTGCAACTGCCTTTTTTGGCTTGATTCTTGGGGTTTCCTCAACAAGCAGAGTTTCAAGATTTAAGCTGTCAGGAAGAATGTAATATCGGATGTTATTCCCGCGAACACTTAAGTGATCCATTGTAATGGGGTTCTTCCCTTTTGGCGTGAGTTTTACTGTCTTCAAATGTGTGTTCATGCTAATGTCAACACCTACACATCAGCAGCATTGATCACATGTTAGCCTGTAGCATAGTAGTCGACTATTCACTTGTAACAGAAAACTTATAAACAATGTAACAGGCGGGACCAATAAAGGCCAACGGTTATAATTTGCATGAAACAACGTTAAATCCAACACATATGTACAAATCTCAGACGAGGTTTTGTATCCAAGACCTCAAGTTACTGTTTATACGCTAGCTAAATAACAGTGGAGTCGACAAAGAAGGCACACGTCGTACTTGTATGAAGCCATGGGTAGTGAAACTGTGAAACTGCAAAGTGCAAACTAGGATGACAATAACCTATCATCTGTCCACAAATTTATCCAAACGGAAAACAATTAATTTTGACCAAGAATACATCCTACGGAACTAGAAGCACCTAAAGATCACTCTTGAGTTCAGTTAGTTGATCACAAACTGAAGGCCTACACTCTATCCCTAGTGAAGGTACAGAACTTGAGCTGATGACTGATGACTGATGACTGATGACTGATGACTGATGACTGATGACTGATGACTGATGACTGATGACTGATGAGGGACAGGCTCAAACAACTTTTAAATTTTTTGGAAAGAGCTTGAGCAAGAGTAATGTGCTCATCAATTGTATACTTTGTTGGATTTGCTTCTAAGAAGAAAAGGTCTAATGTGGGGCTACAATACAATACTTCTATAAGTCTTTCGAGATGGTTCTGCTAATTTAATCAGCTAAAGACAATCACAATTATGATGAAAAGCAATCAGAGGGAAGAAAAGTGATTACTTATATTTGAGTAGCCCGAAATTGGAGGCAAAGATGGTGACAGAAGGTGGGACAGAAGAGAGAAAGGGAAGTTAAAGTGGAAGAATTAGGGAGAATTTACTTCTAAATTTCTTCAACTTTGGAAGATTTTGATTTGTGAAGAAAGGAAAATAATTACTCTCCTTCCTCCCAACATCCCCTCCCCATGACTTTACTCCCTTCCCCCTTAGTCCCTCTATCCAAGTACTCTCTGCATAAAACTTGTCATCGGCTCTAGACCACAGCTTCAAAAAAGTTGAGCTCGATAAACTGCAAATCGAGCTATTATACATTTATACCCACACAAGACACAGCCTCAATTCTTTATCCATAAACTTAAATCGAGCTTTTGCTGCATTGGCCAGCCCCTTTAGGCCAAAGAGTTTCAATGGTCATTCAAAATCGAACATCCTAAAGCGTGCATCACTAAATACAGACTCCATTTCCGTCATTGAGCTACAGCTATGGTTCAAAATATCAGTATGTACTTATTGTATCATATGTGATGCATCACTAAATACAGACTCCATTTCCGTCATTCAGCTACAACCATGGCTCAAAATTTCAGTATGTACTTAGTGTATCATATGTGATGTATTGATATCAGAAGAAACTGTTACGAGACATCGTGATGCATCAAAGCCAAAATAAAAAGGCAAAAAATTCCCCGAGAGATAGTCCGCAAAGAGCCTACGATGTTTCTCCAACCATTTTTTTCCTGAATAAAAGAACTTTTGATAAAATGATAATCATGGCCAATATACTATAATGGATTCATTTAAGCCCGTTCTTTAGGACTGAAACCCTTTAAACTAAAGTGAACTTAGCTTAACTTAACTTATAGTACATGACCTAACCAGAAAGCAAGTGAAATGAGGAAAAGAGTAAAAATGAACTTAACTTATAACACCTAGCCTGAACTGAAGTGAACTGAAATTAAGTCCAAAAAGAGGGCCTTAGTCATTAACATGATATAAAAGCCTCTTTTAAAAAAGCTTCCCCTATATCAAAGAGTCAGTCCAATGCATTTACAGTAGTCAAGTTTCTTCTTTAGTAGGATAAAAAAGTTCATGTAGTCAAGGGTGGGTACAAAAACATCCTTACTGACTTATGCACAAAGATAAACACAGACTAACATATGCGCATCCAGTCTTGCTTCCTTACAAAATTCAAAAACTGTGTTATCTGGATACAGCTGTACACTTCTACATCTAACAGACCAACCACAACACCTTAATTACAAGCTGCTAGATGTTAGCTTATGCAATCTGTATTTTAATATCATGGCTTTTTGAAGCATCGAATTACATTTGTCAGATGACACCTTAAGACATCAATTATGCATACTTGCACAAAATGCAAAATTACATTAGAATGTGCATGCTCAACTGCACAACATAGAATTTTCCAATAAGGTGCTCCAATCCTCAATGCTGTCATACCACAGATCTAAATCAATAATTCAAATTCTCTATATGATTCTAAATCACTCTCTGAGGAATTAATCTATCCATGCTATAAAAGGAGTCATCCAAGAATTTTGAGGATAATTCTCTTACACTGAAGTAATCAGCCAGGTCAGCTAGAAATACATATAAATAGACCTAGCAAACAGATCAGGTCGTGTCGTATTCGTATTCGTGTCAACATTAAAAGAGTCACCACTACCCCAACCTAACCCGACCCAATTACATAAACAGGTCATTTGTCTCAACCCTAACCCAACCCATTTAATTTTTCCGTAACCCAACCTGACCTGTTTAACCCATTTATCTTTTAATAAGTCATTTTAACCCACTTAACCCGTTTAACCCAATAAGCTAATAAAATAAACTAAACTTTATAGCCTAATTATCCCAAAAATGAAGAATAAAAATACTTATTTTTAAGTTTTTTGATTGGATTATTTATTTTACCCAAATATATTATGACACTTTTAAATAAATGGGTTATTCGTGTCGGGTTCGTGTCAAAAGAGCTCAACCCTAACCCAACCCATTTAAGTTTCGTGTCGTGTCCGTGTCAACCCAATTAG
>JAOWBH010146588.1:0-21472 GCA_028566215.1 Silene coronaria | reverse complement strand
GTGGATCTCAGCTAACAAAATTAACTACATTTTACACAAAAAATAATAATAATAATAATAATAATAATAATAATAATAATAATAACAATAATAATAGTAACAATTCTACTAAATAAGCCCAATAAGGAAAATGTCATAAAAGAAAAAGGGAATAAATCCTCAAAAAAAAAAAAATATAAACATAACATGTACATAACTTAGACGATAAGCCCAAATAGCAAATTTTAAGTTAATGGGATTTTAACCCAGGTTATAAGACCATCTTTTATAACTAAGTTTGTTAACATTTATCAGAAATACACAGAATGACAATAGAGTTTAATACTCGTAAAGTCATAAGATGAGTTAGCAACTCATTTTAAAACTTTAGATTTTTCAAAGCCTTTTATCATTTTCACTTTTTTTAATCGGGTGTATTTAAATTAAGACGTTTTTAAACAAAAATTGTAAAGATATTAGGAATTATGAAGTGGGTTATATAGTCCACTCAATGCATTAGATTAGATGTTAGTATTACTTATTATATTAGATTATTAGGTGTGACGTTGAGAAAAATTGTCAGCACTCACGAGTTAACTACTCCAACTACGTCTTCCTTTTTAAGAGATTGTGACTTACTAATTGGTAAGTGGTAGCTCATGAGACTCGTGTAACAAAGTGGGATTCAAGTGTCTTAAGTGGGATTAAAGCGTGATTGTAAGATTTGTGTTTTTGGTCGTCATCCACATCCAATTTCCAATGCTCGGAATTATACTTCATTCATTCAAATGAATTTCACTCATTTAATTTGTTCATTATTCAAGTATATCGAAATCATCGTAGTTTTTCAATGCGATATGGTTATAGGATTGTACCATAATTTATTATTCCAATGTGGGAGATACCACTAAGTTAAAAAGGGTTAAAATCACCTTCTAGTAATAACCGTGAATTTTGATACAACATTATTATCGCGGTGTGGATATAAATTACATCCACACGAAGGAGAAATAGTCTATGCGTGAATTTCCTTAAACAATTGGTGAGTAATATTTCATTTGTTTAAATCACTTATTTAAATTTGATTAAAATATATTTTTACAAAGAAAAAAAAAACAAAAAGATGATTGAGATAGAGGATGCATGAGTTATTATTATTTAACTTTATTAATTGTTCTCCCCTCTCATATTTTTGATCTGAGCTACTCACTTAATCACTTAAGACACATTCTAAATTTTAAACATTAAAAATTAAAAACATTGATGTTTCTTATTCATATACACAAATTATGTATCTATCTACAACAAATGGATATCATTACGATTCAAATGAGATTTTTATCATGACTTTTTTAGATGAGTAGATCTATATTAAGATGAACATATTCATTTTAAGATTACAATGGATTACATAGCACCCCATTTACATAAAAAGAAATCAAACAAGTTTTTTACTATTTTCTCTATCTTCTTTAAACAATAATTTATGTTCTTATGTGCGGACAAACTATGCCCATGACTCCATGGTTTAATTCTTTCCACTAGTCTCTCTTAAAACGTAGACTGGGCAAAACCAACCCGATTCAATCGACCCGAGACTCCAGATTGACCCAAATTGTAACCCCTCGGAAGTGAGCTGGACTCCGAATAGACAGACCCAAACATGGCTCTAGTTTTGTTGACCTGAAACTGAGCCGATCCAAAACACCCGACCCAAATAACCCGACAAAACGTAACTCTAATTGAAAAACCATGAAATGACCAATTCAAAGCACACTTTAATACGAGTATTATTTACGTTGAAATAAAGAGTTCATTATCAAAACTAAACTAAAAATAGGCACCAACTCTAAATGTTTTTTTCCTTTAATTATTGATCTGAACCCGAAATGACCCGACCAACATACTCGAAAAACACCCGAAACCCAAGACAACCTGACTCAATCAAATTGGTCTGATCCGAGCCCGACCCAGTTGACTCGTTTACCACCTCTATTAAAACGCTTATAACGAATATATCCTTTTTAATGTTAAAATAGGTCAAATACTTCAAAGAAGACAAAATTAAAATCCCTATGGAATAACAAGATCGGATACTTGTCCCGTCTATACAAATAGGTATTGACCCATCGACAGATATTTCCGGATTCCCGTCTTAAATAAGAATTTGGGCTATTTTTAACTTATTGGGCCCACAATATCCTACTCTTAAACTCATATGCTAATTTGGGCCAGGTGGCAAGACACGGCACAAGTTAACCCAAGCCCTGAATAGTACTCCACGTCTCCACTACTGTATACTCCTCAGTCCTCATATAAGTACCATCTCTTCCTCTCTCCTCGCCGCTACAACCACCATTCACTCTCTCTCCTCGCCGTCATCTCCGCCGTATCGCCACTGCTCTTTCTTCCTTCTCTAGGTCTTTTCATTTTCTCTCTCTTCATTTTTCTTCTCTCAGTATTTTCAGTGATTAATTCATTATAATTATTATCATTATTATGGTTATGATTATGATTAATTAGAGATAAGATATAGTTTAATATTTTTGTTACGCATTCGCACAATCGCAACAGTAGTTTGTTTTAATTTGTGTAGCGAATTGTTTACGTTTCATGATGATGATTGATTTCGGCGTTTGTTCGTCATTGCAAGTAGTGTTGAATTTTGATGAATTTCGATAGAATGTTGGTTTGGTGAGTGAACTTAGGTTTCTGGTGTTCGCCGATAGATGGAGCTTAGTTTTTAGCTTAAGGTTATTCCATTTTCTCTCTTAATATTTTGTTTATCTTAGGATATAGTGTGCTGATGGTGGAAATTGATAATAGGTTTGTTTGTACGCATTCGCAACAGTGATGTGTTTTTAACTGCGTAGTTTAATAGGTTTCGTTGCGTGGTGATTGATTTTGGTGATTTTTTCATTAATGCCGCGCTGTTTAATTAGTGTTAAATTTTGGTGAAGGTAATAGAATCTAGGTTTAGGATGTGAATTTAGGTTTCCGGAGCTCATTTCTAATATAGGTATCTACTTTGCTTAGCGTGTGAATTTAGGATAGTAATTATGAAGAGAATTGGAGTTGAAGGAAAGGGAGTGACTTTGCAATGTTCATACTTCATATACTAGGGATATTGCATTATGTAGTAAATTCAGGTATGGTTTTGTCGTCTTCATTTTGATGATGATGAGTATTAGTCAACTTACACAACTTTCTTAGGTTTTATCTTTTACCTTTAATAATACTTGATTTTGGTGTTTCTTCATTATTTCTGCGTTGCATAAGTAGTGTTAAAATTTGGGGAAGTTATAAAAATCTATGTCTACTCCGTAATTTTAGGTTTTTGGAGTTCTTTTTAAAGTCCTGCTCGTTAAGTATGGGAATTTGGAATTAGTAAATATTGAGGGAATTGGACTGAGAACTGAGAAGGATGGGAAGTGAATCTGTAGTGATACTAGGGATATAAGATATTGCATGTGCGAGGTTGATTTAGTAAAGTCAGGTATGGTTTTTGATGATGACCAGTAATTAATCAACATTCACAATATTCTGCTGTTTAATCGTTTACGTTTGGTAATGATTGATTCGATGTTTGTTCATAATTGCCGCATAGTTCAAGTAGTGTTATGTTTGGTGAAGTTAATAGAATATTGGTTTAGCATCTGATTTTAGGTTTCCAGTTTTCAGTTCCAATTCATAATTCGTTTGTATAATAAATCTGGCTGGAATTGCCCAGCAAAGGAAAGAGAGTCAATCTGTACTGTTCATATATCAGGGGGGTATTGCATTAGCGAGGTTGATGTCGCAAAGTCGGATATGGTTTTTGTTTCCATATTTTATGATGACCAGTGATTATTAGCGCACACAATATTGTGATGTTATAGTGCCATTAAACCCAAGTTTTAATTGTTTTGCTTACATCTATGTGTATTCTTAGCTCTTTACCGTGATTATGATTGCTCCTAATAAGTTATCATAGCACTGGCCACTGAGTACTGACTGTAAATTTCCATGATTTGGACCTTTTATGTTGTTTCAGTAGTTTTTGTGTTCTTTATAAGGTCAGTGAGTGTGTTAATGTCTTCCCTTGTGCACATTTTCACCAATATTCAGCATATGTAGACCTCGTTGCTAGCTCCATTGAAGCAAAATTTTTTTAGATGCAGCTAGACAACTGAATCTCTCTTTAACGTGTCACTTACGAAGCTTATGATCACCATGGAAATCTATAAGAAAATATTGACAGAAAACATGACCCAATCAGCCGGAAAATATGCAATCCTATTAACGTTGTTTTTCTTGGTTAAGAACTAACATTTTCGAGTAGTTAATAGTTAAACTAACATTTAAAGAAATAAGACTATTTTTATAGCTGGGTTGACTGGGGGGATTTTTCTAGGTTGAACTCCGGTGTTCATTTCCAGATCATAGTTGTATTTCACATGTAAATGGCATAATATATACACATTATAGAAGCAACTTAGTGAGGGCTTATTTCAACAAGAAATCGGTATTTCTGTTTCTGTAATAGAACTTGGTAGAACCTGATAAACTTGGTGTGAAGTGACCTAAAGATATTTGCAGTTAGTTGTGGTGGCTGTTTTCAGTATAGTTCATGATCAAAAATAAATAAACAAATATGAGTATTAGTATGATAAGAATGATGCCTGAATGATATACCTAGTGCGGGTGGTCAGAGGTGCAATGCCGTTAGTAAAACCAGATGTATGTTGAGTGGCAGGATTATTTCCTTATTTTTTCCAATTTTTTAAATTAGTGTACAAAATGGGTTAGCTCTTATATCATTGTACGAGTCTACGCTCAAATACATACATCATTTGTAATTACGCTTATTTACTATTTACTAAACTTATTTTATAACTAACGGGAATTATAGAACTATGGGATCCATGTAGTTTCGACGGTATATTATATTATTGACCAAAAGATCTGCTTCTTCTTATGGGATGTCATAGGACATCTATAAGGAAATACCAATCAGTAATTAATAACGCAATAACCCTGATCACGTTATCAATTGATGCTTCATCTTTTAAAATCTTGCAATTAATATTTTGATGATTAGTGTGACATGGTTCTAGTGTGTAGTTATGACTGCTTTCTTAATGTTTCAGATTTCAGTGTATTTTTGGTTTATGAGATTGAGTTACGAATGTGTCAGCTCTTTGTATATGGTTTATGAGACTAGCTTAGCTTAGCAAACCTTAACTTGGTTAACATGGTTAACCCATCTTAACTTTCATCTTTTTTTGTATAAGGGAGCCACCACTATGATATCTTTTGTACATGGACGTGACCCAGTTGTGGTGTCTCTTAATTGATATTATATCTTACTTTTTAAAAGAACATTCATTTTTTTTTACTATGGTTCATTTTTCTGGAATATATAGGCCAAATATTTGGTAATGGTTTTGACTCATCAATGAGTTCAATTATTCCTTGCGATAATATATACTGTAGAATGCTTGCTGTAATAGTTGTAAGTTGTAATTCGTCGTTGCTTGTTAATTTTTTGTTGCAGATGAAGTCTTATGTTTGGTTAAAAACTGTCGATGGCTCCATCCGGCAAGTCGAGGAGGAGGTTGCAATGTTCTGCCCAGTTATATGCCGCGAAATTCTTGAGAAAGGCACGGGGACATCAGAAACAAATGCGGTTGTACTCTCTGACCAGGTTAATCCAGTAACGTTGACTTTGATCTTAGATTATTGTCGTTTCCATCAAGATCCGCGGCATTCCGTCAAGGTCAAATCTACTTCTCCTATTCATTCCAACCCTTTCCTTATTTGGTTCCATATGTTTTTGTAATACTAGCCAATATCGTAATCTGTTTCTTTTTGGCTCCCAGGAGCGGAAGGCATTTGATGATAAGTTCATTCAGTCGGATACTAGGAAGTTATGTGAGTTAATGGCTGCTGCTGCTAGCCTTCAGTTGGCCCCTTTAGTTGATCTCATATGTGTCATAATCGCTCGGGTAATTGAAGGAAAGAATCCAGAGGAGATACGTGCCACATTTCATTTTCCTGATGATCTTCCAGAGGTTCTAGTTTGGTTCTAAAATGCTTGTTTTACGTATAATACGTAGTTTGCATCCGTTGATGTAAAACCTGATTATAGCAGGAAGAAAAGTTCGAACCGCTAAAAAATGTGACTGATGATCCCCGCATTCGACTATTGAATCGGTTGTATGCAAGAAAGAAGAAAGAATTGAAAGAAAGATTTGTTAAGGAGGTACTTTCTACTGTTTTCATTCTCATTTAATCGAATTTCTACTCCTGGAAATGTTATGGTAGACCCCTATGCATTTGGTAGTTGTTGATTTGCTGGGTACTTGTCTATGATGCACCCAATCTTTTCTTACATTTAAAAACATGTTAATACATGACAAGAAATGATTAGCTGACCACCTCATGGCTGTAACACCTATAAAAAATCGCGTGGTCATGCATGTCTGTTGCGTGCGAAAGACATGTGGTCAATACGTTTGCTGCCTGACCAAAAAGTGTGTTCAACATGTCTGTGTTGGGTCCTACCCAATGATGGATTGTATCAAATCCCATGTTTTTGGTGATTTGGGCCATCAAGTTGCGTAGTGATGCTACAAATCACACATGCTCGTGAATATTGATGTTAGGTGAATTGTTTCAACGGCTGGTGCTTTTATTTCCTGCTTTGAAGTTGCTATTGTTGGCTTGTAAGTTGTGTCCCTTATTATGGCTTATATATTCATTCATGACTGCTGGTTTGTGTGCCTATTGTGGCGTGTTTCAGATTATTGAAACTGAAGAAGAGCCTGTAGATAACCGTTCGGTGGATGATCTATTGTCATTTATAAATGGTGGAGAAGAAGGTATTTTCCAGGTTTTGTTAGCTTCATTATAGTTCATATTGGGATCAGAACTTGCTTGATTATTTTCTAGATGTGTCTGTTCTATGTAATTCTACTGCCATAGCATTAAATGTTGAAGAAATTCAAGCCACATGTCACAGATTCTACCTAGTTCATCTCCCTACTGAACATTTGGTTTCCGTATGAGGCTAGGGTAATTTTCATATGATTCGTATATCGTGCAATAGACCACCTCGGTGCAATTAAGGAAGGCTGTTTGGTTCTGGTCGCCACCGGGATAATCATTTCTAAAGTTAAAAATTATGAGATTTCTGCATTATTCTTATCCCCTTCTTTATGCATTAGGTTTTTATAGTCCCTTTAGATGATGTAGACCCTGTCTTCACTGCTGGAGCCATTCGCTTGAGATCTGCTGTGCATCTAAAACTCGGTGTTAAAATATTTTTTGAAGGGGTAGAGGACTAGAGGCTGGTGTGTCTAATTCTAGCTGTGTTGCTGTGGTAGGGATATGTATGTAAACTGTGCCAATATTCTCACTTCTGGGTTTTATGCTTTATCACGAGAGGTCATATTTATATCGCAAGTGCTATGCTTGCTTTAGCTAAGGTGCTCTCTTTTCTAGGTATTTAGCTCTTCTACTAAGAACTTCATGACTTAGCTAGCTGGCTGCTGCTTGATGGGTTTTAGATTTTTTGCGGTGGTCATTCGTAAATAACACAAGTCATCCATTTACTGCTATTTACTTTTGTATATTTATCGTGCAGAATGTAAAGTACGTAAAACTAAAAAGAAAAATCGTAAGAAAAAATCACACACAAAAGTGTCAACCAAAGAGATTGGAGAACACAAGGTCAGTGGCTTCCCCGTTCTTTCTTAATTTCTTTTGGAGCACATATGGCCCTTCAACATTCATTGATAATTGTTTTGAACAGGAGGGAAATGGCCTATCTCTTTCACGTAAAAATGAAAAGTCTGGCCTTAGTTCAGAGTTTCCAGATCCTACGAGTCCTTTCTCACATGAACTTGAGTTTGATGATGATTATACTGATGATGAGATGGATCCTGTAATGAAGGAAGAGCTTGACAGGTTTGTACAGATATTTGTTGCATGTGTTTTTTTTTTTTTTTTGTTTCCCTATAGGTTCCTCGACATTTGAAAATATGGTGATGGAAAGGACAGTGGGGTGAAAGAATGCAGGCAGATGATGCAATTTGATCATGATCTACTTTTATAGGTTCCTCAGTGTTTGGTGGTGGTGTTGAGTTTGCAATAAGGTTGAAGGTTCCAAGTATTTTTTATTTGTTCGTGTTCTAGTTAGCCTAGTCCAGTCGTTCTGCATTATGAAAACCAATTTTCGTCATGATAGTCTTACACGCAAGACTTGTTGATGTTTATGTTATTTTGTTTCACTTTCATTTGGTCTTCAGGGAAGTGGAGGAGTTTGCTAGGAGATTAAATTCAGGTTGGCCAGAAAGAGTGAAACAGCTTCTATCTTCGGGCCCAGAAAGAAGGCTCACGTCCATATCAATGAGTGGAAAGGGTGCTACACAGAGATGTAACGGTAAGTGTTTCAGTTACGTAGTTTGAGTTCTGTGTCTTATTGTCGCATCTTCCAACTAATGCTGCCAAATGCCATCAATAAGCTGAAGGTGTAGCTGTGGTATCATAATTCAAAATGTGTGCCTTGTGCAGGCATACAGAGTTAGGAGTTAGATACTTTGGTGCCAGGATTATGCCTGAAGTCATGTGTCCTTTTACCCCCAAGCTCTTATTTATTATACATGCTGACCGTCTTTTAAAAACAAATTTGAGAATTGTTCTGTTCATTTTTATATGGAAAATCACGCCTTTCTTTGCATAAGGTTTGGCGTTTCTGTGCAAAAGGTGAACATGTTTGTCATGTGCCTTTTTGTGATGGACCTTCAACCATCACTAAGCTCTAGTCATTGCTAGTGGTGCTAAAGAAATATACGAGTACTGTTAAACTACATGTTGGTCACAAATGAGCTCAAGCTTATTGTAGTTAGACACTTAGACCTGTCAAAACTATCCTTTCTCGAATTGAATCGATTGTAACCGAACAGATGAAGCTAGAAATGACCCAAATTCCAAATTGATCCAGGCGTACCTGAATGATGACCTCGAATTTCAACCTATTCCTAAATCTAGAAGCGGTCCAATAATAACATACCTGACACCTAAGCGAAATGACTTGACTGGACCATAACGTATGTGATGCTCGGACTCTCCTCCCCACCCCTCAGATCCAGCGGACCCGACCCGGATGCGGATCCTAAAATGACCAGTACTTGACCCAAGTGACCGCGTGTACCAGTTCTTCATGCTACTGATGACCATGCATAATTAGAAATACATATCTTATTTACTTAAATGCTATTGAATTGTTAGAATCAAGACCAGGTATACAACGGCAGCAATGGATGAACGAAAGGAGTGGACATGGGTGCAGCTAACGTATTTACAACTGACGACATACATCTCTCACCAACAAGCAGGTTACATATGGCTGATGTGCATTTGTTTATATACACTGCTCAGGAGAATGGGATGGCTAGACATGAATTTCTAGTCTGCTTTTTGCAAAATCTGTATTTATGAGGGTTTTGACAAAGTGATCCTGCTTTTTGAGTTTTGACAAACTGAGATGGGATTTTCCCCCTTTTCATCTCAGACTCAGTCATAGATCTGCGTCGTGCTTTTGTGTTCTATGCTTCTATTGGACACTATATTAACAGTTTAATCCAGGGATGTTTTGTGATGTGCCAATTTTGTCCATTTCAATTGCGTTTATACAATTTATACAATTCCTTGTGTAGAACGAGTTTACACAAGCAATTACGTTCCTTATTCTTGTAATTGCTTGTGTACAACTTGTTCGACTGGACTATCACTATTGTTCATTATGATAAAGTGATGATATAGGGAAGAGCTGCGTAGAGCTGTGCATTTGTACATTTGAATTGCTTATAAGACATTTCCATTGCACTTGGTCTCATTGTGCCTATAATTGCACAATGCATCATTTTTCGTCAACAAATCAGACTCTGTCGTTTGAACTAAAAAATTAGCTACAACAAACCAACATTTCTACAACTTCAGAATCAAAGAAACAAAGTTATATGTTCAAATAATTCAGAAACATCCCATGGTACATAACACACAACAAAATCATGGATTGTCAAATCTTATTTAAGACAAACATATATCCGTCTTCAAAAATAAAACGGGTTCATGCAACAAGATTTACAAAACCTTATAGTCGACGACCTAGTATTATCACCATCCAAGATAGTTTCTACCTAATTGACTAATTCATACAGTACATTATTTATTCATTTCACACATAATTACCAAGTTCTTAATCACTCTTAGAACTTGAAGCATTACTACCATTATTACCATAGTACCTCTGAAGTGCCTTAGGAAGATAAACAGGCAACAAAAACCCAAACAAATTAAAACTCCACAACCCGAAATTCGCCACCGCAAGCCCTCTCCCAACAACCAACCTCCTAGACAACCCCCCACCACCACCACCACCAATCCTCAAAAATTCATCCTTCAACCACTCAATCAAAGTAAACATCCTCACAGAATTATAAAAAACCGGCACAAAAACCCGAATAGGCAACGAAAACCGACACGAAGCCGATACACCTTCCATAAACACCTGACTAGCTAGTAAAAACACATGAGGAACGGCTGCTTTAATACCCTCTTTATCACCCTCTAATATCCCTTCAAATATGTACAGAATTGGTAAAAACAAGCCTAAAACCGCCGCGAAAAGGATGTAAATCCCTAAAATCTTGCTCTTTTGGTTGAAAACAGGTTGTTCTTCAGTGTTGGATTGTTTAGGGAAGGAGAATTTGGAAAGAAAGTAAATGTAAATAGTTGAGAAAATTACTACGGTGAAATCTTGTAGACTTACCATACCACTTGCTGATAACACTAACATGAATGCTAGTGAATTTAACTGACGGAAAGTTAAAAATCCTAAGATACTGGTGGGTTGTTTTGGGGGTAAATTTTGTTGTTGGTGTTCTTCTTTTGGGAGACTTATGTCACTTGCTGGGCCCACACCGCCTGACATGGTGAATTGGTGATTGAATGTGAGATTGAAGATTGATTTGGGGATTTTTTATTTTATTTTAGGGTTTGTGAATGATGGAAGTTGATAAAAGAGGGGATTTTAGGGAGGAATTTTTAGAAATGGTGAAAAGGGACAAATGGCGAGAAAGAAGAGTGTGTGGTGTGAGACGTGGTACATCCAACAAGGAGATAAAATCAAGTGATCATGTGAGGATCTTATGTAGTTTGTTTTCTATTTGGGCATTATTTTACTTGAACTTGGCAATGGGTTATTTCATGAAGTAAAGTCCGTATTTGATCACCTCCGACTTTATGAAGTGGGTTAGTTTATAACAATAATGTTTGGGTTGATCATATCTTTCCGATGCATTTGTTTCGGTTGTGTATAGTTTAGGCATTTACTCAATTTGGGCCGGTCAGGTTGAGTTATTCTGGCCGAGATTAAGTTTTGCTTAAGTATTAGATTTGACCAAATGAACGGGTTCATCGGACTTGACTAACATCATTGCTCGTCATCCCTAAGGCCCACAAGGCTTGCAAGTAGCTTGACCTAACCCACCCTGAACTTATTGGGATCAAGTCCCACATTCGCAGCCAGACCCGCCAAATCTTAATAGAAAAAAAACAATAGACGGTGCATGCCGGTTCAGGGCTAAACACGAGCCGGTTCAAGGGTGGCTTGGCCGGTCCGCCGTGGGTTTGCCTAGCCCTAACCCAATCCGTGACTTGATTTATAGTATTTGCTATCTCTTTTTACTCTAATCAATTTATTTTTTGTACGCAATTTCAAAGACGATTTTTAAAAAAATAACCTTAATAACTAAGTAATAAATAAATACTTCGTAACTTGTTTCACTTATTACAAAAAGTTTATTTAGAAACTTCTATCAATTAAACTAATTATTTCACTTTCATACAACCAATGTGCAATATTTACACTTCCTTTGACACTTCCACTAGGCTAAGGAAAACTTAAACCGGAAAGGAATAAAAGTGTTTTTTCCCTCCAAATTTGTTAAGAACATAGACTGGTAGTTGTACCCTTTTACCTCTGTTTTCCTCACCCAACAAACTTTTCACATCTAATCTTCTTCAACAATACTATGTTTCTCTTCCGTAATCTAATCTCTTCCTCAACTAACCTTCCAAATATTGATTCAATGGACATCCTTGATGATCAGTTTCAAGAAAATAATACCCTTTTCGATGTTGAAAAATTACGAGCCCAAAATAGTAGTTTACTCTCTGAAATTGAATTATTACGAGAATCTAATGAGAATTTGGCGTTGAAGTATAGAGAAGCAGAGGGTAATATCGTAAATTTGGAACATGAATTGGGTTGTGTTCGGAAGAAGAATGTGGAGCTTGGTATGGTTGTTGAGGAGGTGAGTAGGAAGAGTGATTGCGTAAAGAGTGAAGTTTTTGCGGTCGAGGAGAAGGTTGAGGAGTTAGTGAGGAAAAGTGATGTGGGTAGGGAAGAGAAGGAGGAATTTTTCGAGGAAATTGGAGTGTTTAAGGTGAGAAAAGACGAGTTAAAGGAGGATTTTTCGAGGGGGTTCGAGATGTTGAGATTGATCAAGGAGTCTTTAATGAGGGTTAATGTAGGATTAGGAGTAGGGGAGGATGAATTGGGAAAAGAGGTTGATCATGGACGTGACGAAAAAAAGGAATCGAGTTTTGAATGTGAATGGGAAGAGTTGAAGGGAATGAAGGGACTTTTCGAGGAATTGGATTTTGTGTCGAGAATGGCGAAAAGGGTTGAGGAGAAGTTTAGTGATTGTGGAGATAAAGTGGATTTATTGAAGGTAATTGAAGATTGTAAGAGGAGGAATGATGAATTAATGGATGGTTTCGCTAGGGATTTGGAGGTTATCGACTTGGTTGTTGCGTCTTTGGTAAGAATTGATGAGGGATTGAAAGTGGAAGATAAGGTTGATGCTCAATGTGGAGGAGTAATGAAGGAAGAACTGTCAAGTTTCGAGGATGAGCTAGAAAGGTTAATGGAAGTGAAGTTTTCGATGAAATTGGTCTTGGCTAGTAGGATGGTGAGAAGGGTTGAATGTAAACTTGATCAGTATCGAGAGAAGGTAAAGAAAGAGAAGAGGGAATTAGAGATTAGTGTAACGAGTCTAACTGAAGAGAATCGCGATATTAATGGCTTACTTCGAATTGCATTGGTCGAAAAAGAGGCATTGGAAAAGAGTCTTGATAAATTGAAAGGTGATAATGAGCAAAAGAGAGGACCGTTGTTGCAGCTTGCTGAGAGGAGTTTGCAAAGAGTAGGGTTCGGTTTTATTATGGGTGGAACTGCTTTTGAGCAACAAGAGGTAGAAAAGAAGGATGATGATCAATGTTTAGACAACCCGGTATCTAGTTCAAGTGTCGGATTGCATGTTAGCAGTGAATCTGAAGCGGAAGTTTTCAGTCTGGTATTGTTCTTCTTCTTGTTTCTGTTATATTCGTATTTTTACGCCTTAGATACTTATGGGCTATGGCAGCTTTGTATTGTCTTCACAAAATTAGGGATTCTCCTGATGTGGGTTTGAAATCCGTCAGCATCAAAACTGACCTGTGATTATATGGATTATGAGAACAGTCCTGACTGGTTACTGCAGAATGACAGTAGTATAACACTGAATGTTAGCAGCTAATATGTGAACACAAATTTCATTATATGCAATACCTCAGCACTGAATCACTGATGGTTTAATGGTTTATCTTTCTTGATTAGGCTTACGCTGTGGAGAACTTGATGAATAATCTACGGCTTGAGATAACCCGTCTAAGGATAGCTTTGTATGAATCCAGGTATCGTTATCAGGACATGTTGGCTTAGGAGTTAGGAATTCCAGTTATCTAATGCTACTCTGTATTACATATTAGTAACCACAGAATCATAAGATGAATTATACAATAAGAACTTGAGAAATCATAACTTTGTAGACGGCCAATAGAGAAAATTAGCACTGGCCCTCGCGCAAGGATGACTCGCATGAGTCTAGTATGAACCCAAGAATTTATAATGAGAACTCTTGGTAATATTTTTCATATAAATTGTCGATTTCATTTGTTTCTAAGTGTTTGTTTACCGCCAGGTCAGACTTGGAGCGATTGGAAAACCTTACTGAGAAACAAGTGCAGCAGATCACAGAACTGACAGCATACATCGCAGAGTTGGAAGATCAAAAGAGAACTTTAACTCAAAAAGTAAATCTTGTGTATGTAAATGAATATAAAATTCTGTGCTGATGCTATTGTTTCTGACATTCTTTATTTGTATATGTTTTGAAGGTTGAAGAGCTTCTGACTGAAATTAAATCAGCCGAAGAGGACATTGAGAGATGGAGAGACGCCTGTGAGTTAGAAGTAGAAGCTGGAAACCGAGTCATTCAGCAGCGTGACAAAGTGGTAAGGATTAGTTGTTTCGACTTGCAATCAGTATTTGGTACCCAAGTAATTTTATTCCCACATCTTTAGGTTGTGTTTGTTTTTCCATTTCCGAAATTGATTTGCTAAACTACTATCAATTTGTGTAGACATTTTCGTTAGACGGTTTTGCCTTAACATTTATTTATATTATAAGCCTGTCTCTTGAACGACTAACATTATAAAGTTTTAGGTCGCCATTTTGACACAAGAATTAGAGACAACAAGATCCTCATTGCAAGTGTCAAACAGCAAGATAAAATCTAAGGAAGACCTTGTAATAGCAGCAATGGCCGCGCAGTCAGCAGCTGAAAGATCTCTCCAATTAGCCGACAGTAGAGCAGCTGAGCTTCGTCAAAGAATAGAGGTGCTAACAAGACAGTTAGAAGAAGCCGACAGTCGTGATAAAAATAACAAGAGCAAGGTGAGTCGTTTATGCTGGCCATGGCTAGTTTTCAAGCCACCAACTCCTGCAAATGCGGATAGGTCTAAATTTCGGAATATAGATGTCACGCAAATGTTACCAGAGACTCAATCTTTACTGCAAACTGCTTGACATATCTCCTGATGAACATAATACTCTGTTCAATTTTCTTGTATATGTTTTTGCTGAGTAATCTTTTTTCATATGATAATATAAAAAGAAACCAGCTTGTTTTACAACCCATCAATCTTGTATATTTTACAGCAGTAATTTAAAAAAATGAGACGAAAGACGAACTAAAATGATACACCAAGTTTTACAATAGAGAAGATATAGCAACATGCAGTTGCTCACACTGAAATTGTGCAAATCGGTGGTTTCATATCGTTACAGTACCTTCAACTAAGACGAGATTCCCAGCTACGTTCTTCACCAATTCTTTGATCTACGGAAACAGGAACGGAGTGAAAGCCATAGAATTAGAAGTTTTAACTTCAACTAAGACAAGAGATTCCCAGCTACGTTTTTCACCAACTCTTTGATCTACGGAAACAAGGAACAAAATGAAAGGCATAAAATTAAAAGTTTGAAGTTTGAACGCGACTTTTTTAGGTTGTCCCATACAAATACAGAAAAAAATCTAGAATTATACTAGGCAAAAAAGTATTAAATTTCAAGCTAAGCAAAAATTACCTGCTTTTCTGAAAGGCCAATGTCTTTCAAATCATCAAGCTGCAAGAGGAAAAAGGTCTCAAAATTTTGATAGTAACATGAAAAATATTTACTCGTATGAAATGAACTTTATCAACTATGAATCATGTTTCGAAAAAAAATTATACCGTTTTAAAGGGCTCCGGAGATTCATCCCGAAATTCAAGAATGTAAGTAGCTCTCTTCTCTCCAATGCCCTTTTCAAAAGTAAAAGAATTGAGTTAAACAAAACAGAAATATAAGAACCGGATTGTATGTATATCAGGCATAACACACAGCACTCACTCTTAATCCCTTTAGCTCCTCCCTGTCGTACAAAATGTAGTTGAATAAATTAGTTGTCATTTTCTTTCAAATACAATATAACATGAATTATATATGAATAAAATGCGTGTATAAACGAAAAACAAAGGTCTAAGTTTCGAAACTAACTTAGTTGCACTGTTCAGAATTTTCAAAGATTCCTGCACAAGAGAATCCTGGAAAACAATTTATTTTTATTAGACTTGGCAACATTAAAAACTTTTTGCAAGAACACGAAACAATAATTTATTCGGGTAAGAGCAGTTATTTACCTTCATTGTAGACCAAGGACTTGCATTACTTGTTTTGTTGTATTTTTCAGAAGCTCTTGCTATCTGAGATGATGGAGTTTTAGGCTCCGAATTTTCGTGAATAACTTGATTAGAAAACCTTGTAGTTTCCTGAGCCATCTTCAATTTCGCCTCAGTTGAGAAGCAAAGAGATTTTAAGTTATTTGATAAGTCTCGTATTCTCGCACTTAATGGCGGGGATGATCCATCACTAAGCTTATTTTCTTTACCTACAATCAAATAAAGTATATTCAGTAATTGACAGTAGTACAGTAGGCTTCAGGTTACTGCCATACAGAATATATATATATATATATATATATATATATATATATATATATATTACCTCCCAAAGAATAACTTCCTGTAGTTGGTGTTTTGTATGCGCTAGGAGTAGCAGTGACATTGTTCTCAGCTTGTATGACATCCTACAATGAACATAAACGGAAAGCAATGTTATAGCCTCCTTAGCATTTACTTCAAATTGGAGGGTGAACCATCCGCACCCCAAATTTAATCACCTATATAGTGTGTCTTGTTATTGATGTGTGTGTATTCAATAGCTAGCTCAACAAAACCTTGCTAGCATTTGAGATTATCTACTGGAAAATTATACGAGTCGTTAAGAGTATGTTCAAGCAGGACTCACCTCTTCCAAGATAAATTGAGATGAATTTACATCTAAAGTAGCATTTGGGGTTTCCTGCAATGATAGATAATCATGTTAGAACAGAAATCCCACAATCGCAGTATAATGCTGAGAATGTTAATGCTGTCTAGTGTTATACCGTGCTTCTTATCAGGTAATGGTAATCAGGAGTCTAAAATAAATGATTCAGTTGTGATAATTATTATCCAGGTCATGTTTTATATATGCTGTATTGGATTACGCAACTGAATACTGGGGGTATGGCAGATGCAAATCGAACACCACCATGCATTGTACGGAGTACTTCTTCAAGGCTGCCATTCTTTTGTAAAATCACACAGCCTTACTAATGAACTTGGGGAGTGAAACAAAATATGTGCCTTACCTTTTCAGAAAGAAGTTGAAAAGAATCTGTTGCTGAAAAAGCATGCTCGGTAGACTTTTCCTGCAACAACGATAAGAGTAATCAAATTAGACAGAGATGTCCAAAATCTTTACCCTAGAAAGTAGATTATAGGGGTACTTCTTCAAGGCTGCCATTCTCCTCACTTTCTAGGGTACCATTTACCTGCAGTAAATGTTTTACTCTATTTAAGAATTACAAGACTTTAAGAAGCCAGAAGTTTTCGTTAAACAATGTATGGGAGTTGAGACACAAAGTAGATTATACCTCTAGCTGAGTGGAAAGATCAACCGTCTCCTCACTTTTTAGGGTACCGTTGACCTGCAGTAAAAGTTATAAGTATTACAAGACCTTAAGCCGGAAATTTTTGTTACACAATGTCTGGGCTCTCAAAATCTGTACCACTGACTGGCCTGAAGAATCCACAGATGTAGCGGGTATAGAGCATTCGTTCTCCTGAGATATAGAACTAACATCAGTAGGTAGAGCAAATGACAGTTCAATAAAATGATGCCAAATTATAACATATAATAAAGAAAGAAAGAAAGAAAAGAGCACCCAATACCTGCTTTGGCGACTTGCCTTGATTAACATCAGTAACCAGTTTCCTGAAAGCCATGTCCATGACAGAGGATAAGAATAGGCATTAAACCAATGGTACATAAAGTTTCTTCAACAATAATTTCGGTAATGTGTCAACTGCGTGCAATGATACTATCAACGTTAATGAACTAAAAATAAATAAGAATGCATGAAATGTTAACTACATACCTTCCTGTCTTCTGTACAGCTACACCACCACTTGCCTTTCGTACAGACAGATGTGATGTAGAGTGCTTTCTTGCTGATGCTGAAGCACTCATAGGTTTCAAGACTTTGGGAGACATCAATTGTGTTTGAGTTAAGGGTTTAGATGTAGACTTCGAAATTTGTGGAGAAGCCATCAAATTTGTCCGAATAGAGAGTTTAGAAGCAGACTTCATTACTTGAGGAGAAAACATTCCTGTTGTCTTTGTAGCACTTTTACCACTTTTAATGGGGTCCAAATAAGTCAAAAATCCAGCTGTACATGACCGAGAAGATATGCTGATTGTCTGTACGGTTTCTTGGCAAAATGATGGATTCTACAACAAGAAGAAGAGAATTAACTCAAAGATTCTGGCTTATGGAGAAATGACGGATTACAGAAGGAATAGAAAGAACTGCAGATTGACAGTAGTACATTAAATCCACTATTTAGAAAACAGTAGCATAAACAAAATCACTTACAATGCATGTCACCATTAGAGTATTACTCGAGCCCCCAAGAGAGTCCTGCAACATTCTAGTTAACTTGCTTTCCCTATATGGAACACGTTCTTTCGCATTCAAGGCATATAAAACATTCTGCACCACACTAAGCGATTTTTTAATCCTTGTAGTGTCGGACAAATTGAGTCCATCACTACTCATTCTTCGAGAATCCTCATAACCTAATCAGATAAGAACATTTATATATCATTAAGTCACATCTAAATCTTCAATTCACATGTAAATTTTTTAGAAATAATGTAAAAATAAAGGAGAACAGGCATACTGGCTAAATCAACGAAATTGATCTTCCCCACAAGTTTAGTTTTCGAGTTTTCAGTTTGTGGTGAAACAACGTGAAGAATACATCCTAAATGGCTACGGTGAGGAGGTTCAGCCGCCTTCTGCATTCTCGTGTTCACTGCATCATGATATAATCTCTGGAACTCTTCTGTTGAGTTCACCTTCACCTAAACAAGTAAATGAAATACATATTTACCAAGGATCAATAATAAGCAATACATAAAAGACTTGCAACCATAACCATTTAGTTCAAGATTACCTTAGAAAGACCTTTAAGTTTGATCTTGCCTGATGCATCCTCGAACACTAAGACCTCGGATCTTTTGGAGTCTAATAAATCCAAAATACGCTCTTGGCACACTTCAAACACTGAAACATTGACAACTATTCCTCCTTTGTTTTCTACTTGAGCTAAAACCGAATTCAATGTAAGTGCTGCCAGTCCAAACTCTTCCTCAAACCCCTAAATAGCCAAAAAAAAAATTCAGGAAAACAAAATTAGGACCTTGAAGATTTTTTCTTTGTTCCGGAATCATATAAGAAACAACAATGTCATTTCTCGGGTTATAAAAAGCACCAAACTTTCCATGTTCTTGATCATACATTCATACATATGCTTGACCATAAAAGCCAACACTGTCATCCTAATTTTCGAGTCTTGATGAATTATTCCTCATTCAAGACAGATAAATCGACTTGAATAACGAAATTGATAGAGGACACAAACCTGAATAGTGTAAGTCTTGCCACTCCCTCGATTCCCATAAGCAAAAACCGTTACATTTTGGCCTTCAAACAATCCAGAAATCAATGGCTTTATCTCTTTACTAAACAACTCTTCATTTCCTACTGCTTCCTCATAACACTCATCTAACTCATAACTTTGCTTACCACTGTAAAATTCACAAATTCAGCCATTAATTAACTATACTATTCTAATCATCACCTAATTATTCTAATAGTTAGTCTCATGTAAGACAGTTTTATATGATGATGGCGGTAAACAAATCCAAACACATTTATATCATAACCCGTATCACTGTTTCAGTGTAAAAAGTGAAGTAGTTATTTGTGTAAAACCGTCTTACAAAAGTATTTGCGTCAATCTAATTAAAAGCCCGAATCTTTTTCGTATGAAATCACAATCAATTAAATTAAACAACAATTTCTACTGAATTACATTTAACCCTAGTCAAATTCATTGTAACTGAGCAAAAAATCGGGATAATTATGAGTAAATCTTGGCTAATTCAAAAGCTGGTATCCCAATCCGTCCTGGTCAATAGTTATCTTAAACTCATCCACAATTATTAAATCTCAATCAAATACAAAACAGTATAAACCACTTTTTTTAGTATCACATGTTCCTCCGTCCGGGTCAATACTTATCTTTGTTTAAAATCCCGCTCACAAAATAAAAATAAAAAATCCTATTGACTAGGACGAAGGGAGCAATCGCAAAATCACATACCTGGTGATTTGGTCGGAACTAAATGAAATCCTGACCCTACCAGAACCATTAGAGTCGGGTCTCGAAACCAAAACCGACGACTTTGAAACCGGAAGGCTATCGACATCTTTGTTCAGTGAGCCTCTAATACGAGCAACAATTCGAACTCTCCCACTTCCGATTGACGCCATTTTTTCTTAACTATGAACTTTGATTAAATAAAATTAATTAATTTGAGAGATTAGGAAAATAAATTAATGAATATAAATCGAAGAAGGGGAATGCAATTAAATTGTGGATTTGAGGGTGAATTTTGGGGGAATTTGAGAGAGAGGAAGAAAAGTAGCCGTTATATGGTAACCTATTGTGTGGAGTTTGAATTTTGATATTTTATTCCAATTTAATCACTTCGAGTTTAGACGCTCCGTTTTGGTAATGTTGGTAAAGTGTACGCTGGAAGACTCTCGGTGTTAATAAGTTGACAAATTCTCATTTGAGACGGATTTTTCTATTTGAAACATTAAAACTGAAAAAATACCGTCATTAAGTGATAAAGAATGACCATAGGTCTCCTGAGAGACGGTCTCTCAATAAGCTTTATTGAAAAACTATTGTACAATTTTAAGAAAAAATAGTACTAAAGCTAATAAAATACTAGGTATTAATGATTAAAAATAAAATGGGTACATCTATTATGTAAATAAGTACGAAATTACTATAGTACCATCAACTATAATATGGGTACGAAAAACAAATAAATGGGTACGAAATGACGGTCTCTCAACAAATAACTAAGAGAGACGGTACACATTTATTTGTTTTTCGTACCCATATTCAATGACGAAGCACAGTAAGGACCGGGGGGGCCACGGCCCGGGCCGATTTCGGAAAAAATTCTATTTCTACTCTAATATAATAAAAAAGGAAAAAAAAAATGTTCTTGGTTTCTCGAATATATCTTTCGCTGTATTTTCCATATAAAAAGGGAAGGATTACAATAGTTAAAAAAGAAGGAAATAATCAATATTCTTTAAACACAATTAGTGAGATTTTATGGTAAAAGTACGTAATTGTCAGTTTTTTTTGCTTATTTACTTGTTATTAGAGAATTAATTAGAAGAAATTATAGAACCATTACCAAAAGAAAATTGTGAAATTGCCTTAGGCCATTACTACTTTGTCGATTGGCCGTTGAAAGGAAGTGTAGACTTCATCATCAATCAGAGGTAAATAGTAGTTTTCTGATTATTTGTAAATTCAATGTAGT
>JAOWBH010146577.1:0-12645 GCA_028566215.1 Silene coronaria | reverse complement strand
ATCTTTGGGTATTGAGCTCACGATCAATTTAATTAAGTTACTGCGGATTGTCAGGTATGTGATTGTTGTGTTTGATTGAATTTGATTGGTGATTGTGTGAATTTGATGTAAAGGGTTATGTTTTTTGATTGATTTTGTTTTTAGGGTGTAATGATTGTTGTTTTTTAGTATGAATTTGGTTGGGACAGTGTTGAATTGATGCTAAAAGTTAGAATTTTTTGTGTTGATTGTTCGATTTTATTGGGCGAAGTCCTTTTGTATTCTTTGTGAGTCGTATTTTAATCAAAGGTAAGGTAAACAAATGATTGGGACGGAGGGAGTACTATCTTGTATCCGATGTTTGCTGATGGCAAATGTCTCAAATTAGAGATGGAAGTTTATTGTTTTTGAGCTAATTGAAAACACGGTATTAGACGACGAAGCTTGAACGAAAAAACGTGGTATGTTTTGTTGTTAATGGTGTAAGTTTTAAATTTGAAGTAATTCTTTTTTTTTGGAAGTAAGTAGATTCTATGGGGTTGTTTGATTATGCAATTAGCTTTCGTAATTTGTTTTCCATTGTTATGAACTCGCCTTTTGCACTTGTCTTGCCACTTTGTGTAACAGGACTAACAGTATGATGGATATAGTTGACAGTGACACAAGCTAAACAAATTATCTAATTGACATCTGCTGGCAGTAATGCGCTTAAAAAATACATACTGCATAAGTCTTAGTCAAGTTGTTAACCTTGACGATAGATCGCAAAGTAATTCCCTCACCCTTCGTATGGTGGTGGCATTATGACATTATGTTGATGAAGGCATATTTGTCTATTATTTTCTTTTCGTCTGATAATTTATGGAAGAACTTTGGGTTTTAGTCATGACTTGAATGCTACATTTCCCATGTGATCTTGTAGTGACATTAGTGGGAGGTTGTGAGATGACTGACACTCAGAATTGTCTTCAAACAGAAGTGCATATTGTTTCGCGGGTCATTTTGCTTTAATTTTATCGTATTTCTTTTGTTCCTTGAAATCTGTTCAATTATAGCGCTAAGCCAAAGAAACAAGCTTTGTTTTCTTTTATATGTAAAATTTGTAGATATTTATGGCTGATATTGCTGCAATATTTCTCCGCGTGTGATGTTACAACTGTTGTAATGCTTTATCATATACCATTTTTAATGTAAGTCTCTACCATAGTGGATACTGTTTTGGCATATCTTTTTTATTCTATGAAGGAAGAGTTATGATTGCTTATTAATCTCCAAAGATCTTTTATTATTATTCTGTTGCAGTGTTTTTGGTGGGTGGCTTGATTATTGTCCTTGACATTGAGGTGTAAAGAGAAGCTTGTTTATGAGAAACAGAAGATACTTGGATGAGTTATGAATTGAAATTCCTGTGTTGAATGTGTGAAACTGATGCACTCACTGGTCTCGGGCTAACTACTCGCTGAAAAATGAATGTTCAGACACACGTGTCAGGGCAGTTCTCTGGTCAGGTTAATCAGACTGGTAATCAGATGCCTGGACTGCAGCAACAGAACGGGAATTTGTTCAACACACAGATGCAAAATTTAAGTGGTCAGAGTAATCCATCAACAAGGGACACAGAAGTTGTTAGAATAAGGAACTTCGTGAGAGAGAAAATGTAAGAGCTATAATTCAGTTTTTGTTTCTCTGTATGTGACTGATGGTACATGCTTTCTCTCTCTATATATTGGTGGTATATTTTCCTTATAAAGGTATTTAGAGCAGTTATTTTATGTGTTAAGATGGCAAAGATTTTAGTTGGCCATTTCTACTTAGATTAAAAAAGCGCGCCTCGGTCATGCTTAAAGCCAAGGCTCAGTGGGTGATGCACTAGCCGAAATGTTTAGGCGTGTCTTATTGATAAGGGACTACTATCGGCATGCACTACTATGCAATTTTCATTTTGTTTTTTTTTGCCCTCTAGTTCTTTTATTACTTCTCTTTGTGTCTGTACCCACATGTTTTACACATTTACCGAACTCCAAGAAAAGGTTATTAATTACCTCAATTTTGTTCTGAAAATCCAAATTTGTTTTCAAAAATAGTGTACCTCGGGTCTATTACGCGTTCGCCTTGTGCTTCGCATCGAGCCCTCATGACCTTGATGCACCTTCACGCCTTTTAAAGCAAAGCTCTGTAGCTGACCTTATTGTAGCAGGGCATCGAATAATGTTAATAATGGGTATATTTGTAAAGGAGGTTGCATCATTCTTTGTTTATTTCAGTCTGAATCTAATGAACCCCATATTTGGACCCTATCTCTTTATTTCAAGTGGTACGAAGCTGATTAGCCTTATACCATTGTGTACTTAGTGGACCCTCATGTTTACTTATGCGTACTGGTTGTCAGACCTGTCTTTTCTCTGCATGCGTGGTTTACTATGCGCAAAAGTACTCCCTTGGGGATATCAGTCTATATTTTTGGTGTTTTTGAATTGCCACGACATTGGTATCTGTATGTTTTTTTGGTGTTTTCTGAAATTCTGTAAATAGATTTTGTAGGTTTAAGCAACACTTGTACACTTCCTTGTAATTTTTTCTGTGTCAAAAGAATATAGTAATTTGTACGGAGCAGATTTTAACCGTCCTTTTCTCGTGGAAGATTTATTATAGTTGGTTGGGTGGTTAGTTTGTTTGTCAATCTCATGATTTCATTTAGTGATCACTAAATGTGTTGTTTGATTTTTTCTTCAGCTTTGATATTCTATTGCGGAAACAACCACAACTCAATGAGATTCTTACAAGGAAATGTCAAGATGTAACCAGACGCTTGGAAGAGGGACTTTTTAAGGCAGCTACATCAAAGGTAAACCATTCTCATGTTATACCGGAATGTCTGTAGTTGTATCTAATTTTCCCCTCATATAATGGGGGTTGCTCTGAGGGTTTGGTTGGCTGCCTCAGAGTTTGAAATAATATCAGTATGTTGTAAATTTTTTTTCCTGTAGCAAGGAAGTCGTACTTGTAGATAATAGAACCTATATTAAGGCCAAACGCCATTAACAAATACATATCTACCAGATTTTGAGGAGGATGGGTTTCATTTGACCTCATAGATATATGGAAACTTAGATTTGTAGCACCATATGACGAACTATATAAGCACAGATCTAAGGTGACAGGCTTTGAACTGTCAAACAGTAGCAGTTCTCATACTGGGAGATCAAAACCACCAATAGATAGGAAAAAGCTCTCATACTGTGATAGACAACGATTGTTTTACCATAATGGTAAATGTTACTTTGTAAGTTTTAGTTAGGGATATAGAACTTACGATTATCTAAAATGAGTGGTGTATAGGTGATAGTCCTTGTTCATGATGATTGATTGATTGGTGTTTTTTTAGAGTTAATCTTATATGATTGGTGTTTTTTTAGAGTTAATCTTATATGTTCTTTATTTGTGTTGGCTGGCAGGAGGAATATATGAATATGAATACTCTCGAGATTCGTTTGTCGGCGTTGGTTAAGCGACCTACACCAACCAATCATGTGCCTCAGCATTCACAATTCATAAATACTCCCACCCCTGTTGGTACTATGATACCAACTCCTGGTTTGCAAAATAATGGAAGTTCCAGTGCCGTGGTGTCAACATCACTTAATCCAACAATGATGACAGCTAACACAGGGACCGCACCATCTTCAACCCCAAGCACTGGTAGCTATATGGCAACTGTCAATGGATCATTCTCCAATATGAATGGTGGTTCTTTCCACACAGCCGAAGGTTATTTTCACATTTTTTTTAAATATATTTAGTTCATGCAGTTCTGTTCACTCACTTCTCTCTTCCGTATCTCTCAAAATAATATAAACATTCTTGATCATGAAAATATATAAATAAATGAAGTATATCTTAGCATAATGGTGTCGGTTAATTATGTTGCCTTCTTTTTATACTGAATTTTGTTTTGCAGGATCTTTATCTAATGGTTATCAGCAATCAGCATCTAGTTTTTCAATGAATTCTGGTGGGAATAATATGATGGTTTCACAGAGGCCTATGAGCCAAATGATTCCAACTCCTGGATTTTCTGGGAGCAATAATAATCAAATGTTAATAAATGCGGAGAGCTCCAACAACAATGGTATATTTCCCAGTGTTGATTCTTCGCTGGTATCACAACAGGCCTCCCAAAGACAAGGAGGTGGTCAAAATATTCAAATGTTACACAACCTGGGAAGCGGAATGAAATCTTTTATGCAGCAGCGGTTCCGAAACGGTACTTCAAACAGTGGTCTCGGAAATACTGTGAATGGTTCAGTCTCATCTGATGGCTATTTGATCTCATCTTCATTTGGTGCCTCATCTAGACCCCCACAGACTCATGATCCACTACATCAGCCTATTGTGAAAGGTTCTTTCTTTTCCCTTTTGTTCTTTGTTGAGGACTAAACATGGTATTAAATCTCGGGGCTGAGACTTAAACATGAGATCGGTTGTTACTGTCTAAACTTGGCCGTTTTGCCATGAATGTGGCCAATACCACCTCAAAATCGTTTTTAAATGTGAGCGGTCATTATGTGGTGTCATGGCCTAGATCTAATATCACAGAACTAATTGGTTTCGATTTGCTCTAACTTGTTTGTATCACAGGTGATTCTTCTGGATCTGGAAATTTCCACAATACCGGGGGTTCTGGTGAGTTATTGATGAATAATCAGAATGTAAATCATTTGAGGATGTCATCAACATCCAGACCCAGCTCCTTAATGAACAACCAATTCAATGCTCAATCCTCTCAGTCGCCTTCATATATTAGGCCCCACTTGGCAGACCAGGTAGAAAAGTCAAAATTTCAGTCTTCACTTTCTCCTAGAGAAAATAATCCCCAGTCCTCTATTAGACAGTACCAACAGCAGCCCCATGAGATGTCCCAGCAACAACAGTTTGCTGCATATTCTCAACAAAGGCACCCCAATGAGGCAACTCAGTCACAATTAGCTTTTGAGATCGGTAGTCATGTGAAGTCAGAAAATGGAATGGAGCACCAGAATGAAGCTTTTCAGCCACAAGGTTCTTTTGGACAGATTCAGGTTTCCGAGTTGCAATGCCAACCCCAGTACACTTCAAATGGAAACCTTCCGAGGAATCCTCTATCGCCCTCTTTTTCTTCTGGTCCTCAGCCTATGATTGCTGACGATTGTACAAATGAGTTTAGTGGTCAGCCATTTGGAGCACAGCCAGAAGCATTAACTCATAGTCATTTTCACTCTGATGAACATGTTCAAGAGGAGTTTGGACAGAGAATTGTTGGGCATGAAGAAGCTCAGTGCATTAATGTGTCTTGCAATGGCCAAGTTGTTGCACCTGGAAGCGTTATGAGTCAACCCAGAGGTGGTACTGGTACTTCTTTAAATCCTCATCATGATCGGCAATATAAGAACCAAGTAAGGTGGCTTTTGTTCTTAGATCATGCACGTGGATGTAGAGCCCCTGCAGGAAAATGTCCAGAATCTCATTGCATTATTGTACAAAAGCTAATAGAGCATTTGGATAATTGTAAGGTTATTTCTTGCTCGTATCCTCGGTGTGCTCACACAAGAAGACTGTGTATTCACCAAAGGAATTGCAGGGATCTCACATGTCCTGTTTGTGTACCTTACAAGAATTTCATACGTGCACACAAAAAGGTATGTACCCGCCAGGATACAAATGGGCTGCAGCGACCAATTAATGGGTCTTTAGGAATATCAAAAGATGGAGAACCCAAAGCTTTAGTGACTATAAGGTCCTCTGAAATGGTTGTGGAGTCCCCAGAGAATCAGCCTTCTGTCAAACGACTGAAGTCAGAGCTACCTTCTCAGTCTCTAACTTCCGAGAATGAAGCCTTGTCTGTACGAAATGTTATTAGTGCGTCTCATGGGCGCCAGATTGAACATTCAAATGAATATGATAGTAATTTGCAAAAGCCTGAGCGCCTAGTTGTGAAGGCAGAGATTTCTAGTCACTTAAACCACAGAGATACGGCGATAAAAAATACAGTTTCTGATGGTGGATCTGCCTTAAATAATATCAACTCCCTCCCTAATGGAGAAGCTGTCAAACTTGAAAAAGATAATGGCCATTCAAATATAGAAAAGATGGTCCAGCCTTCTGAACAAGGACCTGGAACAAAGTCTGGAAAGCCAGCGATTAAAGGAGTATCTTTAATTGAACTGTTTACCCCGGAGCAAGTCCAGGAGCACATCACTGGGCTTAGGCAGTGGGTTGGGCAGGTCAGTTATTGTCCTTAAAAGTGTGTAACCATAGCATTGACAAATTAAAGTCTAACCATAAGCGATAGTTACTGATATCTGTCTTCTGTTGTTTTTGTTGTGTATTCCAGAGTAAGGCAAAAGTAGAGAAAAATCAAGCAATGGAACAAACAATGAGTGAAAACTCGTGTCAGTTGTGTGCAGTTGAGAAACTTTCATTTGAACCACCACCTATTTATTGTACTCCTTGTGGTGCGCGAATTAAGAGGAATGCTATGTATTATACTGTGGGAGCTGGTGATACACGGCACTATATCTGTATTCCATGCTACAATGAATCTCGTGGTGATACAATTGCAGTTGACGGAACTGCAATTGCCAAAGGTAGAATGGAGAAGAAGAAAAATGATGAAGAGACGGAAGAATGGGTATGCAAATTTTTGTTTAACTGCATTTTAGTGAAACCAAAAAAGGGAAAAAAATAAAGAAATGTAGATTTATGTTATGCCATCTTGTGCAGTGGGTGCAATGCGATAAATGTGAAGCCTGGCAACATCAGATATGTGCCTTGTTTAATGGAAGGCGAAACGATGGCGGCCAAGCTGAATATACGTGTCCTAATTGTTATATGCAAGAGGTTGAACGAGGCGAACGTCTACCATTACCACAAAGTGCTGTTCTTGGGGCAAAAGATTTACCGGGAACAGCTCTCAGTGACCACATAGAGCTGCGATTAGCGAAGCGATTGAAACAGGAAAGACAAGAAAGAGCAAGAAGCCAAGGAAAAAGTTATGATGAGGTACGTTGTTGGCATAACTCTAGTGTGTGGTCATTTCATCAACTTTGTTATTGGTTCTGGTTTGGACATTGTGTTAGCAGGTTTCTGTTGAAGTTATTTATCCGATTTGTACCGAGATTCTTTTACTAAAAGAAACTCTAATAAAAAAAACTCTAGTACATTATTACAATAATTTTATGTGCGTGGTAGGTTGATTAGATTCACTCTGTTATTTTCTCTATTTGAATGTTCTCTCATGAAGGGCGATGTTATTTGTTAAGACTAATCTTCTTTGGTACTTTTATGTTGGATGATTAATTTTTTCTAAACTTTATGATTTCTTGGTCGATATGATAGGCTTTTCAGTACAGTTAACAAGTATGAAACTCAAGGCTTAGCATATTGTATCCTAGGGTTTCTTTCCTTAAATAGTCTGCAGTACTCTTACCTTTCGGGCAGGGTATAAAATCTTGCTTTGAGCCTTGATCTCGTTGTCAGTCATTGTAGCTTGACCTCAGTCATTGTATCATAATGTGGTCGATACTATCTCAAAATGCCGTTGCATTAACCTTGACGAGGTAACTATTTTGTATTGAGCCCACTATGCTTATGGGAGATGGTGGATGATATGTGCAACAAGAAAAGAAAGAACTATTAGATACTCCATTATCACCATTGATAGATGAGAGATAATTCAAGAATGGTTTAGGTTTTGATGTATCATTTTGGTAATTTCTGATTCTATATGTGCATGTGGTAATTTTCAGGTTCCGGGAGTAGAAGGTGTAGTTGTTAGGGTTGTGTCATCAGTTGACAAGAAGTTGGAAGTGAAGCCACGGTTTCTCGAAATTTTTCGCGATGAGAATTATCCTTTGGAATTCCCTTACAAATCTAAGGTCTGGCTCAAAGTTTTCTTCTCTCGTTGCTTCTATTAGCAAATAAAGCAAGGTGGTGTTATTTTGCCTGTCCGAGTATGATTAAGAACTTTTTATTTTCAGGTAGTTTTGCTATTTCAGAAGATTGAAGGAGTTGAAGTGTGTTTATACGGCATGTATGTTCAAGAGTTTGGTTCAGAATGTCTGCCTCCAAATCAACGCCGTGTTTATCTGTCGTACCTTGACTCTGTGAAGTATTTTAGACCTGACGTAAGAACAGCGACTGGAGAGGCTCTTCGTACATTTGTTTATCATGAAATCTTGGTAAGTCATGTGCCGTCAATGCATGTTTTAAGTCCGCTTACTTTCAAATTTCATTGTTGAAGTTTCATTGCTAACTTACTCCATGTGTTCTTGAAAAACAATTTATTATTGCAGATTGGGTACCTTGAGTATTGCAAAAAGCGAGGTTTTGCAAGCTGTTACATATGGGCTTGTCCTCCTTTGAAGGGCGAAGATTATATCCTCTACTGCCATCCAGAGATCCAGAAGACACCAAAATCTGATAAATTAAGGGAATGGTATGATCATTTAGCAGATCATGTATTCATCATATATATTGTTTGGTAATTTCCATTTTGCGGAAGTCTTTGGTTGACTGATTGCTCCATAAATTATGGTGCATGGCCAATTTTGTTTCAGGTACTTGGCGATGCTAAGAAAAGCTTCAAGGGAAAATATTGTGGTTGAGCTTACTAATCTATATGATCATTTCTTCATACAAACTGGTGAATGCAAAGCAAAGGTCACGGCAGCTAGGTTGCCATATTTTGATGGCGATTATTGGCCGGGTGCTGCTGAGGATCTGATCTATCAGATTAATCAGGAAGAGGAGGGTCGGAAACTGAACAAGAAAGGACCAACAAAAAAAATAATAACAAAGAGGGCTCTTAAAGCATCTGGGCAGCTGGATCTTTCCACTAATGCGTCTAAAGATGTTGTTCTGATGCATAAGGTCATTCTTCTCAGTAACCTAATAAATCATTTCTTTTTTGAGGATTGTTGTTACTCTCTCGGTTCTACTTCAAGCTGTAAGCAGTTTTCTGAGAGTACTATCCATCAGTCTTCTGAGATTACTATCCATTTGTTTTCGCCTTCCATATGTGCTGATATGTCCTGTGCTCAAAAGATAACAAAGTAAAATGTGCATGTTATGCAAGGGTGATGAATTTATGTTTGATCTACTTATTCTAGTAATAACGTTCGGTAGCAGCTTTTCTCACAGCATTTTTTGGTTGATATTCTAGTATTTAATGTGTTGTATACTTGTATTTTGTGTCTCCTGCAGCTTGGCGAATCCATTGCGCCAATGAAGGAAGACTTTATTATGGTTCATCTGCAGCATTCATGCACACATTGCTGCACGCTAATGGTATCTGGAAATCGCTGGGTTTGTGAGCTATGTAGAAATTTTCAACTTTGTGACAGGTAAGATTTTATCTCTTAGACTTGGTTTTAGATTGTTTTTTTAAATGTTCTAATTTTCACCAGTCTATCATTCTTAGTAAAAAATGTTGACTAATTATCTGTGTTTCTTATGTTGTGAAGCTTGTGTTTTCAATAGGGGTAATTCGGAATAGCCACCCTATGTTTGAACATAGGGGTTTCGTTGCTTAAATGTTAAAATCGGGTTTTCCTTGCTCACCATTAGACCCAACCTCGAATGTCCGACCCGATGCAACCAGTACTTAAAAAAATTCTCTAATTAACCCGACCAAAACTATACTAGCCCCAAACTGACCCACCTCAGAAATGAGAAACATATCCGACCCTGAAATGAGCTATTCTTTCTTAAAATGAAGGCGTACCTGAAATGACCTAATTATATCCAACCCGAATGACTCGTTCTCTAGGTCTATCTCCGTCGTAGATGAGGATATTGGTGTCGTATAATTTTTTATTGTTCTATATCAACAAAGAAACACGTGATCAAGAGGATCATGATACTTTGTTTTGAATGCGTGTTTGATTGGACTGGGGTTTGTGGTTAACTGTAATGCTCTATTGCAGGTGCTATGTTGAAGAAGAAAGGCGTGATGACCGAGAAAGGCATCCCATCAATCAGAAGGACAAACACGCACTCAAGAAAGTAAGTTAGCACATGCATTGCGATATCTAATTTTTAGTCGACTTTGATACCATCCGCCTTGCTTACTGTATCAAATGGTTTACTCCTCAGATTGAAATCACTGATGTGCCAGAAGACACCAAGGACAAAGATGAAATTCTCGAGAGTGAGTTTTTTGATACACGTCAAGCATTCCTGAGTCTTTGCCAAGGAAATCATTACCAATATGATACTCTGCGTCGTGCGAAGCACTCTTCTATGATGGTGCTTTACCATCTTCATAATCCAACAGCTCCAGCATTTGTGACCACATGCAACAAATGTCACCTTGATATTGAGACAGGACAAGGCTGGCGGTGTGAAACATGTCCAGACTATGACGTGTGCAATGGTTGCTACCAGAAGGATGGGGGTATTGATCATCCTCATAAGTTGACGAATCATCCTTCCATCGCTGACCGCGATGCTCAGAATAAAGAAGCTAGACAACAACGTGTTCTACAGGTATCCACTTTTCTTCCCGATCCTTCAATCCAAACAACACTTTGGTGTTTTTGAGTATATTTTCATATAATTTCATTTGCGGTTTCAGCTGCGGAAAATGCTTGATTTACTGGTGCACGCGTCACAGTGCCGGTCTTCAACTTGCCAATACCCAAACTGTCGAAAAGTTAAGGCGCTTTTTCGTCATGGGATACAGTGCAGGACTCGTGCTTCTGGGGGATGTGCTCTTTGTAAAAGAATGTGGTATCTTCTTCGACTTCACGCCCGAGCATGTAAAGAATCGACCTGTCATGTACCCCGATGCAGGTTTGTACCTCAAATCTTTTAGTTCCTTGACAAATTCTTTCCCTATTGGTCTCTCCGTTTTCTTTCTTCATCTCGATAAATAGTTTTTCCTTCGGTTAAGATTTATGAATGTTCCTCCAGAGAATTGAGTGTGCCAAAAAGTATAATGCAGTTATTAAAGAGTAAAGTTTCGACAAGGGCGCATGTAAAACTTCTCCACTGGGACTTACTCTTTAACTCTGCTAAATTATTCCGCTAAAAGCTAAATTTGTCTGTAGGAAATGCTGAATTTCTGAAATTTAGAGTTGTACCTGACTAATGAGACAATGCTTTGTACAATTATTCTTTCCTTCTCCTTTTGTACCTCTCCTTAAGACCTTGAAACTCATTACTTATTAGAACCTCAATGCCCCCAAACTAACACCACTCATTCCACCACATCTCTATGATCAAGAGCCAAGACAAAAAAAAATTCTAAAGTTTTCATCTTGATTCCTTCAGCTTCGGCTTTATCACTATTTTACTCCGTCTTGGATACAAGTTTCAAATGCGACACAATGTCAAAGTGTAAGACATTGTTATTTTGGCGTAAAATGAAGTGACGTTTGGGTCTTGAACTGACTTTTTATTTTTACTGGGAGCCACTTTATAGTGGTTCTCAAAACTGGGTAGAACGGAAAATTATGGAAACGTCTTAATCTACAAGTAATTAAAGTAAACAGAAATGGTGTTAGCTGACTAGGTCCAGAGTTGAAAATAGTTGAAGTTTGGATCTTTAACTGGAAACAAATCAACAGTTTAAGTCCTCTAGTTATACCTTTACTCCTTGTGGCGTTAGGTTAAAGTATTGACGGGAAGTTACTTGGGATTGAGCTTTTCTTGCATTGTTTTGGTGTGCATGTAGAGCAGAACCGTCAAAACATTTTACTGGTTTCGTCACTCTGTCTTGCGGGTTTTTTGTATAGATAAGGCAGCCGGGGCTTACTTTTTTAGATTTTACCCAATTACCATTCTTCCAAGGAATTGGGATAGTTTATTATTTAGCTAAGATCCCCCTTGTTCAACTACGCTTATTTTCTTTTTACATTAAAATTTTAATGTTCATATTGGATTATTTTGCTATCTCCAGGGACTTGAAAGAACATCTCAGACGCTTGCAACAACAGTCTGATTCTCGTCGACGAGCAGCTGTTATGGAGATGATGAGGCAGCGGGCTAAGGAAGTTTCTGGTAGTGCATAGATGATCCGTGTACATAGTTAGTCATCTTCGAGATTGACAAAGTTTTGGTGTTGGTAAATTTTTTGAGACTAACCGCAGTAGGGCACCCTGGAAAGCCCTGTACAAAGTTAACTTACAGAAGGGATTCATATGGTAAAGTACTAAATTACCTTACTCAATCTCACTCTCGAGATTCAAGATTTTTGCGGTTACATGAATTGGCCATTCTTTCAGCCTATTTACCAGGCACACCACCATCGACGGTTGGCAAGTGTAGTATAGTTTCCCAATCTTTTTTGTGTAATGAAGAGTGGGGGCCGTCAGTGCCTTGCATCTCTTATATTTCTGTTTTTTCGAGAATATTGGTTTCATTTTGGAAGGAATAAGGGAGCTAAATGTCAATGTACCCTTGCCTTTCATGTACTATATGATTCAACTCTTTAAAAGTCGGGTATAATCAACCTGTACTAATAAAAGTCTTAATATTTATTTGACTGCTTTTTGGCAGATCACCTCAAAAGCTCTAGTTATTGCAGTGGTAATAGTAATAACATTACAAAGTTTCGACGTGGGCTGGAGAATGACAGCGATAAGTACACTGGCAAACAGATCTTCTGTCTCGGAATTGAAGTATGTG
>JAOWBH010146567.1:0-12645 GCA_028566215.1 Silene coronaria | reverse complement strand
GATCTCAATAAAAGTTGCATAATAATAATAATAATAATAATAATAATAATAATAATAATAATAATAATAATAATAATGATAATAATAATGTTGAAATAAACTGAATTGAACTGAACTGATCTGAACTGAACTGAACTGAACTAAAGTGAACTGAAATTAAGTCCAAAAGAACAGGGCCTTATTGTTGCGTAGATTAGCGACTTTTCTTTATTTTTTGGATTAAAACGGGTTGAAGTGAACTGACTTGAAATGAATGGGTCTAAACTGAACTGAATCGAATTTATAAAGAATAATTTAAATTGGACTGGGCTGAGTTGGACAAAATTTATCTAAATTGAATTGAATCGACTTGAATTTAATTGAATTGAACTGAACTGAACATGTAAGAACTGAAATCAAGTTAAAAAACAGAGCTTATTTATAGTTCGTAGATTAGATTGACGTATAGAGTTATCTGCAAAACCTAACTACACCGCAATCAAACTCAGAACATTTCATAGGAGCAAACATTAGCTAGCTTTGTGGGTTATGTCATGAGAAACGGTGCTTATAAATTGAGTTCAAATCTCATTAGTATTTTTCATAAAATTAAAGGATGATTTCAGGTTTGGGTTAAAATTTACACGTTATGATTCAGCAGAAACAAAACAAAACAAAACAAAAATGGACCGGGTTTACAGGTCAGGTGTTGGATTATTGTAATACAAAATATTAGTCAAATATTAGTTCATTGATTATTAGTTAGTGTCTAGCTCCAATAATGTGACTATTTTGTCAGTGGAAATCATAAAAATACGATTTTGTAATTGAGCACTACGGACTTTGGTTGTTGTATGCTTATAGTAGCTAGCAGATTAAGTGCGGGCCTGTCCGTTTGGCCCGTTCCTCTTGGCCTGTTTTTTAAGCGGGCTAGGTAATAAAAATATATTAAAACAACAGGTAACGGTAACATAAAAAGACCGCATCCGCTAAAATTAATGCGGGGTATGAACTAAGAGAAATGTCCATGGTCCGGCTCGTTAGGTCTGATCAAAAAATATTTTTTTATCTTTATCTAAATGACAAATTTTTTATTTAAACTTGCAAAACGGAGTCGAGCAAAAAAAAATTCATTAACTGCTTTAATCTTAGCAATAGATAATTTTGTTTAGGTTAGCAACGGTTTATTTATTTATTTTAACCTTGAACCCACGAGCCTGCGGTTAGGCCCGCTTTTTTTGATGAGTGGCTTGGACAATCATAATTTTAGGCTTGTTATATAATAGATACGGGTAATAAAATTAGGGCTGCCATACAAAATTTACAAGTATAAGTTCGTCCATGATCCGGCCCAAACCCGCCAATGAACACCTCGAGTTTTTTCTAGTAGAATTTTTTGTTATGTATATATTCCTATGGATATGCATATCTTATTTACTTAATAAATGGGGTTCTTGCCGTTTCTCTCGAAGATTCAATTAATGATTTTTGTGTCTTCTTGGGTAACTTGATCACTAGGATTCCGATCCTTTTCAAGGACTTATACGGATCAAGTATTAGGGGATCAAGAGTTGTGAAATGTGACAATCGGGCAGCTCTGTCCATGTGTGTAAAAACAAAACATATTGAGCTTGATTACCACTTTGCATTGTGTACATCTATATGTTCAAGGTGTGTGCCATGCAATTACTCATTCAATAAAAGAAAATCAATAAGAGTTCAAGATAACATAAACGAAAAAGAACATTACATTTATTAAAGAAAACAAGGAAGCTAATAACCGAATGGTTCCTAGTTATTTCGAGACTAAAACATTGCCATTGTCGCTGCTGCCTAAGCCATACACCTCGGGTTTAGGGGACACTAAGGTGTCGACATGAACTATCCCTCGAAATGAACTCTCAAATTTCAAACGCTCTACATGTAATTGAATTTCTCGGCCTTCGAATCCCAATAAGCAAGTTTACCTCCGATTAAAAACAACATTTCATCATGTTGAGACACCCACAAAAGGAGACTTAAGTGTTAAAATATAATTCACACACACATTTACTTAGTTAATTTGTTGAGTCAATGTTTCTGACTATTTTTCAGGAAACATCTGTTAGAATGAATAAGTCATGGGTTGTCTGTTAGTGGAAGTAAGAGCATTGCTGTTTTGTAGGCATGATTAATGTCGTGCATAGTGGAGTCAGGTAGAGGAAGCAGGGAGTCAGTTTTTGTTATTTTTCTAGCTATTTAAGTCAGTGTGTTTGCTTAGCTTTATTCATTCAATTAATATACAAAAAAATCTTCCTCTGCAAATTCTTCTTTTCTGAAATTATTCTTTCAATTTACAACATTGTGGTATCAGAGCCCTAGTTCGTTTTCTGGGATCAAGCATCATGGCTTCCAATGGATCAAGTTCTAATGGTTTCTCCACTCTGCCTATCTTCAAAGGTGTCAAGTATCAGTTTTGGGAACTGAAGATGAAGACTCTACTCAAATCCCAGGAACTATGGGAGTTTGTTGAGCAGGGGTTTGAAGATACAAAGTCAGAGACTGATCTCCTATTGAAGGAGAAGAGGAAGAAAGACGCCAAGGCATTGTTTCTCATTCAACAAGCCTTGGATGATGACATCTTCCCTAGAATTGCATCTGCCACCACTTCCAAAGAAGCCTGGAATATTCTAAAACAAGAGTATTTAGGTGACAAGAAGGTAATCACTGTGAGATTACAATCATTAAGGAGAGAGTTTGAAACTGCTCTCATGAACGACAAAGAGTCAGTACAAGACTATTTGTCAAGGGTGACAGGAGTGGTGCAACAGATGAGGGCTTATGGGGAGAAAGTGTCAAATGAGCTTGTGGTTGGGAAAGTACTGAGGAGCCTTACAAAGAAGTTTGATCATGTGGTGGCAGCCATAGAAGAATCAAAGGATATGGAGTCTTACACCTTTGATGAATTAATGGGATCACTACAAGCACGTGAAGAAAGAATTAATAGATCTTCTGAAAAGAAGGAGGAGAAAGCATTTCAGGTTAAGGATGACCCTTCCAAGGAGAAATCAAACAAGTCTCATGGAAGAGGTAGAGGTAGAGGAAGAAGTGGCTTCAAAGGCAGAGGTAGTGGAAGATCCTCTGGTCAGACATCTGAAAGTCAGGAGCAAATGAAGCAAACACCAAGAAGCACATTCAAGTGCTATTACTGTGAGAAACCTGGTCACAAAGAAGCTGACTGTTACCAGAAAGCAAAGGATCAGGGAGGAGATCAGAGGACTGATCAGAAGGCTAATTTTGCTGAACAAGAAGAGAAGTTGTTCTTAACCACACAAGGTGCACAAGACAATGAGAATGGTGTATGTTATATTGACAGTGGGTGTTCGAACCATATGTCAAGTACCAAAACACTATTCAGGGAGTTAGATGAGTCAGCAAAAAGCAAAGTCAGACTTGGTGATGACAAACAACTAGCAGTAGAAGGAATGGGTACTATTGCTATCAAAACTGGACGAGGTAATATCAAGCTCTTACATGATGTTCAGTATATTCCCCTTTTAGCCTATAACTTGCTGAGTGTAGGACAGTTATTAGGCTGTGGTTATTCTTTATCCTTTGACAATGAGTTGTGTGTTGTAAAGGATAAGAAAACAAGTGAAGTTGTTGCCCAAGCTTCTATGGGTAGCAATAGGATGTTCTCTTTGGATTTGACAAAGAGAATTGGTAATGCTCTGACTGTCAAAGGAGATGATAATGCAAAATTATGGCATCTTCGTTATGGACACCTAAATATGTAAAGTTTAAAGTTTTTAAGAAATAAAGAGTTGGTCAATGGATTACCAAAGTTGGGTGATCTAAGTGTATGTGAAGGGTGTGTGTATGGAAAACAGTGCAGAGCTTCATTCCCAAGTGAGGCATCCTGGAGAGCCAGAGAATGTTTGGGACTACTACATGCATATTTGTGTGGTCCAATGCAAACTGAGTCATTTGGTGGAAGCAAGTACTTCTTGCTTATCACAGATGACTGTAGCAGAATGAGCTGGGTCTATTTTCAGCAAACCAAATCAGAGGCATTTGAAAACTTCAAAACATTCAAAGCCATGGTGGAGAATCAAAGTGGAAAATTGATCAAAGTTTTGAGAACGGACAGAGGAGGAGAGTTCACCTCAAAAGAATTCAATGAATTCTGTGAAAGTAAGGGCATTAAGAGAGAATTAACTGCACCTTACTCACCCCAACAAAATGGGGTGGCAGAAAGAAAGAACAGAACAGTGGTGGAGATGGCAAGGAGTATGCTTCGAGCAAAGGGACTGCCAAATGAATTCTGGTGTGAAGCTGTTGCCACTGCAGTGTATTTGCTGAACATCTCTCCAACAAGAGCTGTGCCAAATCAAACTCCATATGAGGTATGGAGAGGAAGAAAACCAAGAGTAAGTCATCTTAAAGTTTTTGGCTGCATTGCATACTCATTGCTCAACATAAGAACCAAACTAGATGAAAAGTCAGTTAAATGCATTTTTATTGGTTATGCAACTCAAACTAAGGCTTATAGGCTCTATGATCCAGTCAATAACAAAGTCATAATCAGTAGAAATGTTCTCTTCAATGAAGAAAGTAAATGGAATTGGTTGGAAGAGACATCCAGTGAAGGGAATCACAAAATCTTCACATTTGAAAATGCCAATGAGCAGCAACAATTGGTAAATGTTCCCACTCCACCATCCACACCATCAGGTAGTAGCAGCAGTGAGTCTGAATCTTCAGAAGATACAACTCCAAGAAAGATAAGATCTTTGATAGATATATATGAGACTTGTGGCTTTGCTCTGATGGCGGCAGAACCAGCAAGTTTCAATGAAGCTGTAAAGACAGTTGAGTGGCAAATTGCAATGGAGGATGAAATAGGGTCAATCCAAAAGAACAAGACTTGGGAATTGGTCGATCTTCCTGCTGGGAAGAATGTGATTGGTCTGAAATGGGTTTTCAGAACTAAATTTAACACAGATGGGACAGTTCAAAAACATAAAGCTCGTCTGGTAGCAAAAGGGTATGCTCAACTTGAAGGCATTGACTTTGGTGAGACATTCTCACCTGTTGCAAGGTTTGAAACAGTCAGAGTTATCTTGGCTCTGGCAGCACAGTTCACTCTTCCTGTGTATCAGTTTGATGTAAAGTCTGCATTTTTAAATGGTGTGCTGCAGGAAGAGGTATATGTTGAGCAACCTCAAGGGTTTGTCAAAGTCAGAGAAGAGAACAAGGTATATAAGCTGAAGAAGGCATTGTATGGGCTAAAACAGGCTCCAAGAGCCTGGTATAGCAGGATTGATCACTTCTTTGCAAAGGATGGCTTTGAAAGAAGTGAGAATGAGCCAACATTGTACATAAAGAGGCATAATGATCAAGGTTTCCTTGTTGTTGTTCTATATGTTGATGATATTATATACTTCAGTTCATCTCAAATACTTCTAGAAAATTTCAGGAAGTCAATGATGGGAGAATTTGAGATGACTGACTTAGGCCTGCTGCAATATTTTCTTGGTTTGGAAGTAAAACAAGGAAAGCAGGGCATATTTCTTAGCCAAAGAAAGTATGCTCAGGATTTATTGAAGAAATTCAATATAAAGGAAGATGATGTAGCTGTCACACCAATGAATACAAATGACAAGCTACAAAGGAATGATGGAACTCCTAGTGCAGATGAGAAGATGTACAAGAGTCTTGTGGGTGGCCTTAATTACCTCACACACACTAGACCAGACATTGCTTATTGTGTCAGTGTGGTGTCTAGGTATCTTCATGGTCCAACAAAACAACACCTAGGAGCTGCTAAGAGAATTCTGAAGTATGTGGCTGGGACAGCTGAGTATGGAATCTGGTATACTAAAGCAGAAAAACTCAAATTGGTGGGCTACAGTGACAGTGACTGGGCAGGCTCTATAGATGACAGGAAAAGCACTTCTGGGTCTGTGTTCAGCCTAGGTACAGGGGCTGTGACTTGGAGTTCAAAGAAACAAGAGACAGTGGCACTATCTTCCTCTGAAGCAGAATATGTAGCAGCAGGTGCAGCAGGAAGACATGTTGTCTGGTTGAGAAAATTACTGACAGATCTTGGGTATGAGCAGAAGGATGCTACTGAGCTGTGGTGTGACAACAAATCAACCATAGCAATGACAAAAAATCCAGCATTTCATGCTAGGACAAAGCATATTGAGATACAACATCATTTCATCAGAAAACTTGTGAATGATGGAAAGATTGAATTGAAGTTTTGTGGAACAAATGCTCAAAATGCTGATTTGTTCACAAAGGGATTGTGTCAGGCAAAGCATCAGTTTTTCGTGGAAAGGATTGGAGTTGGTGTGTCTGAATTAAGGGGTGGTGTTAAAATATAATTCTCACACACACATTTACTTAGTTAATTTGTTGAGTCAATGTTCCTGACTATTTTTCAGGAAACATCTGTTAGAATGAATAAGTCATGGGTTGTCTGTTAGTGGAAGTAAGAGCATTGCTGTTTTGTAGGCATGATTAATGTCGTGCATAGTGGAGTCAGGTAGAGGAAGCAGGGAGTCAGTTTTTGTTATTTTTCTAGCTATTTAAGTCAGTGTGTTTGCTTAGCTTTATTCATTCAATTAATATACAAAAAAATCTTCCTCTGCAAATTCTTCTTTTCTGAAATTATTCTTTCAATTTACAACATTAAGTACCATTAGATCACGAGGTCCAGGAAGCATGCATATCAGTCTCGCTCAACGTTACGTTTAATAAGTTTGTCCACCACTCGTCTCGTCCATACTCCTTCATCACCCATATACTTACACTCTTACCCACAAATCGATAGCACGAAACCGATAGACATCCTTTCACGATACCCATGTTCGAACGATGATCACTTTCCTCGCTAGAGCAACAAGGAGGCATTTTCAAAAAACTACTAAAATAAATCAATTGAAACAATATTCGTACTTGAAGCAATCCAATGAAGAGCACCATTGAGAAAGTACCCGAATTGAGGCTTCGGCCATTGTGAATAAAATAGCTTAAAATTTTTATAATTGTCCCAATTAATGCGAATAGTCTCAACTATTTTCCACGCATTAGTCGATAAATTATAAAATTGTGTGATTGCACCCTCACCTATAACCAATTTATAGGTCTTATTAACCGAATCATAACCAAACCCGGATACAGCAACCGAAAGATTCCGGCCACGACAAATGTTCAACCGAAGTCCATGAGGCGTCGGTATAGCATGGTGCTCTCTGGTGCATGGATTCCATAATATGAGATTATGGAACTTTTCAAGTGGTAAAACCCGAAATAGAGGCATATTAGGCCGTTAAATCCGCCAATTACCTCACCGCCATAGAATTTTTCTGACTTGTAAGGTAAAATGTTCTTGAATAGTTTTTTGAAATAAAAAAGAGTGCGTAATCGAAGGTGGCTTAAACGGGTACGAATCGATTTCCTTTAGAATAATGTTACTGCTATTTTCAGCTTCGATAAGGAATATAATTTTTCACTTGTAGGCAGGATTAGTTGATACGTGGGATGCATGCTTATGTTGAAACGAATAGGTTTCAAGAGACTTGAAAAATGCCGGAAATTCGTAGTCGAAGATGTACCTTAGGCGTTGAAGGGATTTGGTGGGTAGGTAAGAGAAGATATCAAGGATGAGTTCAAGAGGTAGTCTTGAACAAAATTGTTTTGAAGTTTTATTTGGAGCCGCCATTGTTGATGAGAAGGTAAGCAATGGTAGATGTGTTTTTTTTGGATGATTAGTGTTATGTTCTCCTTGATAAGATTTAGGGAGTATTGTTGTTGGGTCGAATAAAAACAATATTACTACGCAGGCTGTGCATTGCAGTGTATTTCTGGTTTTTTTTTTTTTTTTTTCTTTGGAAATATAGCTTTTTCTAAAAAAAAATTAGGTAACTTTACATTATTTTGTATACAAGGGTTTGGCAAGTTCTTTTATGCCCATATAAGCTAGAGTTGGCAAATAATGATAGGATACGACCTGGCATGAAATTAACAAGTATATTGACACGAACACGACACGATATTTAATTGGGCCAGGTTTGGGTTGATCTCTTTAAACACAAATCCGACACGAATAACTTATTTACTAAATTAATCTTAATTTTCTTGTTGACCCATATATGTAAGTGGGTTAACACGAACACGACACAAAATTTAAATGGGTCGGATTTGTGTCAAAATGTTTGTCACCCGTTTACATGTGACACGAACACAACATGACTCAATCTGTTTACGAGGTCTAAAATAAGTTACCTAAAGGAGACTTATCCTCATAGTATATAGAAGATGTATTAATGTAAATTGCAATGTATACATTGGAGGACCAAAGGTAAAATCTGTTTGATATCTCAAAGTTGCAAAGTACCTTAGGAATTATTTTCCTCCAATGAAAAAGCAATTTCCATGTGAAGGAACCCAATGATCTCATATGTGAATGTTGTCTCCTTCTATTGACAATTGGTTTTAGAGTGGAAGTCTATTGGGCTTGTATTGTGGATTTTTTCTTCTCCGTTTGGGTAAAGCCTTTTATCACGGTTTTCCGGAATCAAATTTTTTGAATTGTAAATAAAAATTTTAGCTTTGCAAAGAAAAAAAAAATCTTAAATGTTAAATTTAGGGCCCCATTTTGCTAGTTAGTAAAGGGCCTCGGAAATCTCCCAGACGGCTCTGATTCCGCCATTATGTAGGAAATCACTCGTCCAGCCCCCATGATAAGTGTAACTTCTCTCCTGGACTCATTTCCCCAACGACAACCAAAGAATAACATTTTTACAATTCGGATATTTTCTCTATTGCAATCAACTCTATACATTTGTTTACTATATTTATTTAATATATGTGAGTTATATTTTAATCAAATGTATAGAATTGATTGGAATGGAGGAAGTATAAATTTACCTTACTAGAAAGTTATCTCTCATAGTTAACAAAAAAAACCCTTTATTTTTGGGATCACAGAAAAAAATTGAGCAATCCAGCTGGGTTATTGAATGAAATTTACGGTTTTGTGATTCCCTGCTATTTTGAATTTACTCGTAATGAATTAAAGAGGGAACTTCTTACGATTGTTTATATTCATCCGGTAACGCTCTATCACTATCAAAAACAAGATCCCGCTCCTCTATGTACAACCTTATATCCTACTCATTAGCTTAGTATAGTTATTTATTTACTTTTCCACCATTGTAAGATCACCAATGGGCATGTAAGGAGAAGTAGAAAAATAATAAATGAAAGTTGACGAATGACAAGAACACAAAGTAAACAAAAGTCATCAAGAAGGCATTAGATGAGCTTTGATATGAAGGAGATCAATTCAAGAGTTTAATTTACTACTCCCTCCGCATTTTAATGTTCTTCCTATTTTATTAAAATACTCCTCACAAATAATGAAGAAATGGGAAGAACATTAAAATTTGGAGGGAATACAATATTTAGTGTGAGGTAGTCTCACGCTTTGAGACCATAATAGTCCCATTGAATAAAAAGACAACTCATTTTATTAGCACTAAATGAACAAACTTTTTGAATACGACATACCTATGCTAGTTCCTACTTATTTCACGACTAAAACTTTGCCATTGTCACCGCGGACAAAGCCATAGACCTCCGGTGTAGGGGACACTAAGGTGTCGACATGAACCATCCCTCGACATTTACGGTCAAATTTCAAACCCTCAACAAAATGGAATTCGTGGGTCTCGGGATCCAAATAAGCAAGTATACCTCCGAATTGCAACAACATTTCATCATCTTGAGATACCCACAAAGGAGGCCTAATTACCATTCTATTACTACTTCCCTCCAACGTTATGTCTAATAAGTTTGTCCATGATTCGTCTCTTCCATACTCCTTCATCACCCATATATTTACCGTCTTATCCAACGATCGATGACACGAAACTGAAAGACATCCATTCACCACACCAATGTTCGAACGATGTTTATCATCTTGGCTAGAGCAACAATGAGGCATGTTTAGCAAACTACAGACCTCGGTCGATAAATCAATTGAAACTATACTCGTACCCGATACGATCCAGTTAAGAGCACCATTGTGATAGTATCCATATTGAGGATTCGAATCCCATGAATGGAATGCCTTAAAATTATCAAATTTGTCCCAATTAATGTCAATTGTGTCAACTATTTTCCACAAAAAGGCTAGACTTACAATGGATGTATGAAGCTCTCATACACTAACAATGAATGAATGCCAAGTGTCAAGGTACTTGAATCTTTTTAAGTTGTATTAATATTGGATTCTCTTGGCAATGAGAGCCTATTAATGATGGTTTATACTCTTACTTTATTTATTTTAAATAATTCTAACATTAGTTTTAATTTTATTACTTATACTTACTCCATAATAATTCTATAAATCCGAAATGCAACTTACAATGTTAATCTTTGTTTTGTCCGCTTCATCTGCAACTTCTAAGTTCCAACAATATACAAAAATATTATGAGAGCATTGAAAACATTGCAACAGATTCGAGACCATTTGTTATCATATCATCATCAAATGGAAATTGGAAACATGTTTGTTTTAGATAGAATTAAATAATAAAATCTCATTTCATATCTCCGCTCAATTCTATTGATTAGTTCATAAACTATACAACTGGATGTATTAGTCTTTCTCAATTATTTTTATATGTTACACCCTAAAACAAAACTACATAATACAATTCAATACAAACTACATAATACAATTCAATACATCTTCTCTGTCTAAGTGCTTCCATACTTTTGTAACTGATTCCCAAAATCAATAAGAATTTAATCAATTTTTACCATCAATGGTTGACGAAGCTTCGATGACAGATGAAACAACAAATTTATCATCATCAATGAAATATAAATCTTTAAAGGAGCATGAAATCAATAGACTTTTTACCGGAATTTGGAATATATAAAAATGGGACCTCAGGATCTTGCAAATTTGTTTGAATTAAGTCATGTTTTTTTAAAACTATATTACATATAAATTTAAGCTCGAATTTCTATCATAATAACTCATATTCTTTTCTTAATAACTCGTATTCTTTCCATACTTTACAATTTAGTTCAAGGTTGTTTTCTTTTCATAGTAGCTCGTATTCTTCTCATAATAGCTCATATTCTTATTAGCTCATATTTTTGTAATAATAGTTCGTATTCAACATGTACGTACAATTTACGAGTTCATAGACATTGAGATATGAAATACGATGACCTCTGAAACATTATTATGTCGTGTTTTTTTTAAAAGTACATTACATATACATTTAAGCTCAAATTCTTTTCATAATAACTTATATTCTTTTCTTCATAACTCGTATTCTTTCAATACATTACAATTTAGTTCAGGCTCGTGTTCTTTTCATAGTAGCTCGTATTTTTAAGCTTGTGTTTTTTTTTTAATAATAGCTCGTATTCTTCATGTGCGTACAATTTACGAGTTCATAGACATTGATATATGATATACGATGACATCTGAAACATTATTAGCTCCATATGTTTACCCATAGACTCAGTTTGAAGAGAATCTCGTAATGTTTTTATCTTGAATCGATTATGTATCATCAAACTTTAATGTGTACTTAATATGCTTTCAGGTACCAAAGTTGCATGGAGGTTTAATCGTTTAGGGGAGGGTTTTAAGAGTTGTTGTTTAATCTGTTTAAACTGAAAGATATGCATAGTTTTGTTTTTTGTTTTTTTTTATATTGGGCTCTAGATAGTTAAATATACCATAAATGAGCCAGATGTATAATGCTACTATACATCTGGTGGTAGGATCCTATTTTTGTCTATTGATTAGTAGACCGTTTAATTTTATTTTATTTTCACAAATCAAAATACAATGACTAAAATATGAAAAATTAATGAGGTGTAAATAGTAAATACACTAAAAAATAAAAATTCTGTAAATATTGCGCATCCAATGAGCGGAATCTATACTAATGTACATACTACAAAGATATTACCAGGAAGTAAAATTCGATAAATAATTTTGAAAATAAAATTTTTCTATATAAGTAAATAAATTTTTTCTATATAAGTAAATATAGGCTAAATACAGGCTATTGTTACTAAGTACATAAACTCTAATTATTTCGCATATCTCAATGCTAAAACGGAAATTATTCATTTGTAAAATCAATGGCATTCTTCACATAATCACGCTTGGCAAAGGAACTTCAAAGCATAACAAAGAAACGAAAGCTGACCATAAAAAGTAGGTAGTGCCTTAATAGTTACAAAACTTACGATTGGAATCCTAATATGCACTCATTTCCCAAATCCGTGAGCGGAATTTTGTGTTTCATCTTGTGCAGGGTCGGCAGGGCCGGCCGGGAGATTTCGGGGGTCCGGTTCGAAATTTTATTATGAGGTCTATATTATCGTAATTTTTGGTAAGACTATTGATATTTACCCAAGTTTTCTTAGATTATACAATAAATAGTATTCTTATTGTCGATGAATATTTGTTTCATATAAATAAATGTTACCAAGTTTTCATTTTAGTTATGCATAAATTTTTAGAAATTAATATCCAAATTTGACATTTCTTTATTGTCAAGGTCATATAAAGACAATACAAGTGTAATGGGGAACTCGAGGGTATTGGTCTCAAGTTGCAAAAGTAAACTGAAATAT
>JAOWBH010146546.1:0-12647 GCA_028566215.1 Silene coronaria | reverse complement strand
TATATATATATATATATTGCACATACACATATATAGAAAAAGAAAACCAAACAAAAATATGTAAAGAAGATTCATACCTATAATACTATTTAATCCACTGTTATTGATATGTAAGTATATATTATCCTCCTGCAATTTGTAAACACAAAAATAATAAATAAGATTCTAAATAATTCACAATATAATAAATAAATAAATAAGTCAATAAATAATTTAGTTATCTATGTAGACTTTTACTTTATATACCAATTTTTTGAATAAAATGGAAATTGTGATTGTTATATAATGATTAGGGGAAAGCAAAAATATCATCATTATATAAAGGTAATAAAGTTAAATAAATAGTGTTAATTGATAAACAAAGTTATGAGAGGGAGATAAAAGGTTTGCATCAATTTTTTTTGTTTTTTTGGTGTCTCTATTTGCGGCTAATATTTTTAAAAAAAATTTCTTTACTTAAAAGCATGTGACACATGACAATAAAAAATGACTTTTTTTATGGCACATGGTTTAGTGAAATGTTTAGTCTTGTCTTTCCTTAAAAAAGTATATATGTGACATAATATTGTATAGATTTGACACAAAACTATTTATTTGAAGATTAAAATAGTGATACAAATTAAACCTATTAGCTATATAATCAATACCTTCGTAGTCCGATATTTTTAGTTTACGAAGTATAGTACGAAATCACATGATTGTATTAACAATTTGAGTGTCACAATTTTAACACTATCGTTATATAAACTTGAGAATAAAAAGATCAATATTCACATTAGCTAAGCATAATTGAACTTTTGTATTATATTACATACCCTTAACTTAAAAAGTTAATAAAATATTTTGAAACTCAATTATTCAATTAAATATAAATCCTTAAAAAATAAAATTTCATCATTTAATTTTATATTTTATTGTTGTTACTTAATTTACTCGTAAAATGAAAAGACAAAGTTTAATGTTTGTTTTACTTACACATTTATTATGTTTAATGTTCCAAATTCTTTTATCTTTTTATTTTTTTAATAAGTGATGATGATGATGTGGCTTCCTAAATCTCTATTAAAAAGAAGAATCGTTAAATGTGGTGCATTTAGGATTGTCTTTTTATTATATTTATAGATTAATCTTTAAAGAATAAGGAATCAACTTACATCCAGAAGAATTAGCGAAAACCCGTCACGTGCCGTCACCACACGCGTCCGCCGCTCCTTCTCTTCTCTCGGTCTCTTTCTCTCTTTTCTCCCTAGGGTTAGACTTATGTTTGTGTTTTAGAAGTGAATAAAAGATTATAGTGTGGGAATTAGATGGTATATATAGTCATGGGCTATAAAAGCCATTCGGCCCATTCGTTCCTCTTAACTAATTCTGACTCATAATATGCTTATAAGGTAAAATGTAAATATAAAGATGCGCCTTAGACTATATCAATTTACGGAGTATTACAATAACGTAGTAAGTGTCCGTTGTCGTTGTGAGGTAAAACAATTTTTCGTCAATATGAACATCGCATGACATGTCTTTGAACTTGACAACATTTTCCTCAGCATAGATTGAGGCAAATGTAAACAAAATTCTTCTTAATTTGTTGGAGTCGTTTAGAGTAGGGTGTATTGGATTGCTATGTTTTTTTTAATTCACCTTTCTTGACCTAATGTTGGACCGTACCAAAGCCAACTTTCAGTTTTTATTTTTTATTATTTTTATTTTACGCAATGATGAGCGGTTCTTGAAAGGCATGCTCTTTATCATCTCGATGTCTAGTGCCATTGTTTGTGCATTGAAGTTGCCCAACATACGAGAAGATAAGTGGATCGCTTTATCAATTGATATCTTCTTTGCTCGTTTCCACTATAACCATACCGTCTTCCGAGAGACGTCCCATTTCAGAGTCGCTTCAGAGATTTTTCCCTCGTGAGGGACTCCTTTTACGGAATTCGCCATCAAGAAATGAGTAATGCCTTCTTTTTCATTTACTATCAGTTTTTTTTTCCCCAGTTGTTTGAACAACTAGCCTGTTTTTTTTTTTTTTTTTTGTTTTTTCAGCCAAAGTAAGAAGAAGGCTGTGATGGTTTGGTGTTTATAAAATGAAATGATGTCAAGATTTGGCTATGTTAAGTGTTTAAATGATGTAATTTGGGTAAAAATGATGTAATAATAGATTAATAGATGATGTAAGTAGTGATGTCATTGTATCGATTATTGAAATGTTTACATTTAGGCGCCAACTGCAAATATTTGGCCAGAAAATTTCCCACACCAAAAGTGAGTGTTGGGTTTTGTACGTGGGTTTCATGATTTGCAGGTGGATTAAGTTAATCTAAGATATTTTGTTTACCTCAATGTTTAATTAGACAATACATTACTCATGTGGCCCCTTTCAAACTTTTCAATTTTACCCCTTACTTTTCCACATTTTCTTAAATAACCATTTTTTCTCTATGTTATCATTTGTCTGGATCGGAGGGAGTAGTTAACAATACTTACTTTATAATTGTTTTGTTTAAACCGTTTTGATGATTCTGGCCAAAATGGAACGATCGAAAATGAAATACATAAAGAACTCAATGGAACATAGGAAGTATGAAAACCATACTTTAAGATTTCTTCCTATATGACAAATCTTGGGTTGATTTTTAATTCAGCATAGTTTTATACCGTAAAATAAAACATATTGATGTTTTACACAATGGACGTTTGTTTTTGAGAGTGTTAATTAATGAAAACTTTTCATATTCTTAAACTCGTTAATGCTTGTTGCCCAATTTCAATAATTGTATTGCTTACATTTATTGGTTTCAATAATCATATTGTTTACACATAGACCCGAGATACATGAAGTGTGCTAGTGAGAGATCACTCACTAGCACGAGACCCTTTAATTTGTTGCATGCCGTCTTGTCTTGATGTGGGCAAGTGTGCATACCACGATTCAATACCAAACCGTGACACTGTGGATCTGAATTATGAGTGCTTATTTGAGATTATGAAGAGTATTGAAGTAGAGGCTAAGACAGTTTTTGAATTTGATACGAGAAATTCAATTTTTAAGTCAGATTCTTTTCAAATGAGCGTGATGTGATGATCACGATTTCAAACTGTTAATCTTCCTTTCAACTATTTTAACAACACTATGGAAGAGGTTGTAATTGATATCAATTTTACTGGACAAGATGATTAGTACCCATACATTATTCTTTTTTCTTAGGGCACATACATTATTCTTCGCAATTGCTAAATCCCGCGCATTTTTCACTTTTATTCCCAGTATACCTCTCTCATTTCTCACCTCATAGAGAGAGAAACAAGAGAGAATGAAAAGCCCAAAAAAATGAATCTCTTCTCATTGATCAACGACAACACATTAACCACACCCGATCGCGTCGCCTCCAAAGCCACATTCATCTCGGCCTGCCCATAATAAGTCGGCACCGTCACCACCGCATCCACCACCTTCACTTTCGCATAAAACTCCCCAAAATCAAGTGCGAGCAGCTCCTCAAGCGAGTAAACCTCACCGCCATCAACCTTGAACGCATCAACGCCGTGAAAATCTTCCACGATTCGATATGACAGGTAAAACGATTTGGTGAATCTGAAGACTTTGTCAGGATAACGTGCGACTAATACGGCCGCTTCTTCGCCGATTAAATGAGTCGGAGTGAAAAACGATCAAAATAGGGGATTTCTGTTTCGACATTTCGTTGATTGCGAAGGAGATATAGATTTGACCTAGTTTGGGATTAATTGCTACTACAATGCTACTATCACCCATTATGATCCTAGATCTATGCTTATCACTGTTGATCTTGATTTCCATGGGATTAGTGATGGTAAGATTAAGATTATATGTATCTGACGATGTCAGTGTATTGACACGACGATGGGTTAGATACTTAGATGTGTTAAGTGTGGGGACACAATTTACAGTGTCGCTGGTTGTGGTGGAGATTCATTTTCGAGGTTTTTTATTATCTCGTTTCTCTCTCTTTGTGGGTGAAAAATGAAAGGAGTATAATCAGAAATTCAAAAGTGCGCAGGATTTAACAAATCCCTTATTCTTATGTAAATTATTGTTATGTAAATGTCTTTCTCCATTGATTAATGAAGATTATTATCTTTTCCCAAAATAATAAAACAAAAATGAGAGAAAACAAAATGGGATATTTTATTTTCGAGAAACAAAATCCTAAAACAAAGAAAGAAATCCCAAGGCTAATACAAAAAAGAGTACGTGAACTTGAATAAACCAACAACAACAAGGTTCGTTCTTGTGGTGGTTATGAGTTCCCCATTTTCATAGCCATCAATCTTAACAAACCTCTACACTTTTTCAGTTCATACTAATTTCTGCCTAACTGCTGTTTAACTCAAAATTCATTCTACAACAAGGTTTATTCTCTCTCATTTTTTGTATTCAATTCACTCTAATTCTATTGATTTTGGTACTTTACTTCAATTTAAAAAGTTCACAAGTTTTAATTTTGATATTTTAATTGGTTTTATTGTTGGGTTTTGATAGAATTGAAGTAATCTATTAAACCCATATCCCCAATTCATGTTTATCTTTCTGGGTTTGAATTTTGTTGTCAATTTATGCATTAATAGTATAGGTGTAACATTTATAGTATAGTGGTTGGTTTATTGTTTTTGTGGTGATTGAAATTTTGTTGTAACATTTATAGTATAGGTGTAAGCTCTTTAACATAGAAGCTCTGAACTTTATGTCGATATCGAGTCGATAGGGTTTACGAGTGGAGGATTGGGAAAGGGATGAAGAGGGATTATAGAAATTTTTTTGGGTGTCTTGTGTTTTAGGTTGAGTGACTTTGGACTAGTCTAAATGTTGTTGCTTTAATTGAACTTGGTTAAGTTGGCTTTCGGGTCGAAGTGTCTTAAGGTGTGAGAATTTACCGGAAATCTTTACTTCCTACTCCATCTTGTGCTATGTTTGGGAACTAAGAATTGGAAGTGAATTCTGTAGTTGAAACATTTTAATGGTTTAGGAAACCTTAGAATTTGGATTTGGAATTGAGCTCAATTCCTTATCTATTCCAACCTAGTTAACACTTGGGGCACTCAAATCCCTTACCCAATAATAGTAATATCAAGTCCATCAATATCCGTCTAGGTAAGGTGTGAGAATTTTACCGGAAATTCCTACTCCATCTTATAGCTCTTTTAATCTGAAGTTTTGTTTTTTGTATGTTGTTCCTCGTCTTGCTTCGCCTGTGTTTCATGCTTAGGCATGATTTATGGTTTTGGAACTTGTTTAGTTCCGAATATACCCATATGTGAAAGGTTGACAACTAGTCCTATTTGCTTCTTTTGTTGTTGTTCCTTATGCTTCTTTTGTCGTTTGCAATACAACATTCTCCAATCCCTAAGCGCTCCCACAAATGGTGGTGTAGGGGGCCGGGTGTGTGCAACTTTAACTTTGTATAATTCAGACTGTTACAAATGGTTTGTAATGAAGTTTATGTCAGCAATTGCATAAAATGACTACAATCCCCGTCACTGTAAATAGACCGTAAATGTTTTTGAAACTGAACAGTCCTTTGTTTGTGCTTCATCTCTACTGAAACTAGAATGACTGTATGTTGCATTATTTTGTTGCGAAGTTGTGTTCATTGTTATGGTTGTAACAGCTTTTGAGATTACCACTGTTTCAATCATAATTATCAGCAATATAACAAGATTAGCTCTGCAAAAGCTTAGTATGAAACATTCTATTCTTCTTGCAATGCCATTTTTCGAACATAATAGGTAACCTTATCTTTTTGGTGGCATTGTAGGTACAGGGTTTAGCTATCAGTAAATAGGCAGTAGTCTATTCATGGCTACTATTACTGGTCCTCCCACACCTCCCGCAGTAGTTTCATCATCGCTTTCATTAAGCTTCAGCAACCATGAAAGTCACATATCTGTTGTTAATATTATGAAAAGGAAAGGATCTCTCAGATGGAACCGACAAAGGTGTAAATCCAGAGCCTTAACACGTTCAGCTCTGGTGGAGGCTAATGCACGCTCGGGGACTTCTCTCAGTGAGAGGATGGATAGAAACAGTGGCAACATAAATGGTGTAATAAAATCAGAGAAGATGCCAGCAGGAGAAGCGTCCGTTGCTGTTGTCAAATTTGGCCGGGATATGGCTGACGATATGCAAGCTGAGGCAAAGGCCATGGCCAGAGCTGTCGCTTGTTCTGTATACACCCCAGAGATGTTGGCAACTAAATATGGCTCACGTCCCTTTAGGGTGCGCAAGATCTTTTTACTACCCTATCCCACTTATATTTTCATCATTTGACTTAGGTGGTCAAACAATGTCATCTTTGACCTTCTCATAATAAAGAACAATTACAATTTCTTAAAATTAGTAATAAAAAAAGTAGTTTTGATGAATGAGATTGATTTTTTTTTCCCCACATTGTATCTCTTTGTATGTTTGGAGAAATTAAAGGTCGAAATTGCCATTTGTTGACAATAAAAGTTATATGAGATGATAAATTAGGGGCGGAGGTAGTGTTTCTTTTTGGCAAGAATTATGTGGAACAATCTCATCAATGACTTGCCACTTGTGATAGGTTTTGCAAAGGACATCTGAAATATTAATCGGCTTGGGTTCATTTGCTTTCAAGCTCTGGCTGGACAAACTAAATGGCCAGCTTGACCTAAACAAGACCATGCGGGCAACTCAGCTGAGAAAAGTTTTCACTTCTTTAGGACCCACTTTTGTCAAAATTGGTCAGGGTTTATCTACCAGGCCTGATATATGTCCCCCGGAGTATCTTGAGGAACTCTCTCAACTTCAGGTATCTCTGACGTTTCATGTTTGAGGTTATTAAATTACAATTTGCAATTTCCAAGTGCGTAGCAGTCAAATATTGCTGTACTGTATCTGACTCACTGGATTCATTAGAATATTGAATAGTGACGCACCTGAAGGATAGACCCTATGGTGTCCAAAAATTTCAGCGTTATGCTGTGAAGCTTCAGCTTGGATTGAGTACATACAAAATAAGAAAATTTACTGCAGACAGAGCTGCAATGGTAGTGACGTTATATAAGCTTATGTCATGCAATTAACATTATCCCAGCATCTCAAAAGCTCCTATTTAGAATTAGGTAAAAGAGAGAGCAGGGGAACATTATCCCAGCATCTCAAAAGCTCCTATTTAGAATTAGGTAAAAGAGAGAGCAGGGGGTGGGGGGGTTATGTTCAGATGTACGTCTTCCTTTTTCTTTTTTTATTAATTTTTAGCTTTTCTTAAATTGTTTTGAACATGTACTCTTATTGCTTAGGATGATTTGCCAACATTTTCAAATGAGGAGGCGTTCAAATGCATTGAGGGAGAGCTGGGATTCGCACTTGAAGACGTTTATTCAACCATATCTCCATATCCAATTGCAGCTGCTAGTTTGGGTCAGGTTTATAAAGCTCAGTTAAAGTATTCTGGTCAGACAGTTGCTGTCAAGGTGCAGAGGCCTGGGATTGAAGAGGCCATAGGTCTTGATTTTTACTTGATAAGGGGAATAGCACATCTGATAAATAAATATGTAGACATAATCACCAGTGATGTCGTTGCTCTAGTTGATGAATTTGGCAGAAGAGTATATCAAGAGCTTAACTATGTACAGGTAGAACTTCCTTCTTTGACAGAGTTGTTTAATAGGATGCTGTTAATCTATTCCAACCACATGCCATTAGCTTGCATCATTACAGGGGGAGAGGTCCCTGCAAATATGTTTACATGCTTAAAGCCTTAAACAATGTGTTGCTGATAGAGTTGCAGGAGGAAGTTTATAGTTAATGGCTTGTTAGCTTGATTATGAACAAGGTTACCAGATTCACTCAAACCTATGTTACTCCGACTTGTTGACACGGTGTTGGGTGTGGCACTGTTTCAAGTGTCTGACGCTCCAATTTAAAAGTTTAGCTGACACACAAATCCAGTCTAAGAAGTGTATTGATCAATTCTTAGACGGGGCTACGACGCTTTTTGTAAAATATTCAAACTAGCCATGCAAAAATTATATCTCTTTTCTTTTAACCGGGTACTTGTTGTCTCAACTGTTCCGTTCTCTTAACTTTTCTTCAAACTTGTTTGTTTCTAAATTTTCATTAATTTTGTCTTTCTTCTTTTTCTTTTCTAGCTATTATTTGACACTGTTGAAATTCAATATAAGGATCTTAGTTTAGTGTAGGTGCCTTTGTGTCTCATTTGGGATGTCAGACACGTGTCCTACGTTATATTGCTCGCTAGATGTGTTAGACATACGACATGATAGCTAAGTGAAGCATGAAGTAAATTAGGCTAAAACCCCAAGGGATAGTGATATAATTGGTTCAAGCGTATTCTATTAGAGCGCTTGCTGAAAGTCTGTAAGTGTAAACCAGACATTGCATAAAGAACAATCAACGTGTCGGAATCAGTTGATACATAATTCAGATCACATTAAGCAATCATAATTCCGAATAAGCTTCTGAAAAGTTCGCTAAAAAGGCTGGAACTCTGTTATAGTGTTATAATGCTTTAAAAAAAGAGTCTTCAATGGGTGTGAACTCGTGATGTATATCTTCTGAGTATTTTGTTTCTGAATTTATAATATTATTTGTTTTATGATCTTTCTTTGGATTTGATTGTTAATTTATACAGGTATGTGCAGGAGGGTAAGAATGCGAGAAGATTTAAGAAGTTGTATACAGACAAGGCCGATGTTTTTGTTCCTGATATCTTCTGGGACTACACTAGTTCCAAAGTCTTGACCATGGAGTGGGTGACTGGTGTCAAGCTAAGTGAACAAATTGCAATCGAGAGTCAGGGACTGTCGGTATTGGATCTTGTCAACACAGGTATCCAGTGTAGTCTCAGACAATTGCTTGAGTATGGATATTTTCATGCGGACCCTCATCCTGGCAATCTTTTGGCAACCCCTGATGGCAAGCTGGCATTTATTGACTTTGGAATGATGAGTGAAACACCAGAGGAAGCAAGATATGCCATTATTGGTCATGTTGTCCATTTGGTTAATCGTGATTATGAAGCTATGGCCCGTGATTATTATGCCCTTAAGTTCCTTTCTCCTGATGTTGATGTTTCCCCTATTGTACCAGCGCTGCAAGGTTTCTTTGATGATGCTCTTAATTCAACCGTTAGTGAACTCAATTTCAAAACACTTGTAGATGGTCTTGGGGCTGTTTTTTATCAGTATCCTTTCAATGGTAAGCTTCTTTCTGTATTTTAAGTTTTTAACTTTTAAACATCCCACATTCCCAATCCCCATTGGTGGCGTCTTGAAATTCTTCAAGAATGCACCCTTCATCCCTTTCGTATCGTGTTCCCATTGGACTTTGATGGTCAAATGGTGTCAGTTTTGATGGATATATTCTCTCAGTATACTATAAATACAACTTTTAAAAATCAAATAAAATAATACTACTTGTCTGGAGATTGTAGTTCTAATTTAATAAACCAGATTTCACAAATTTTACATCATAGTTACCTATGTTCAGAAATGATTAAAATTGGCCTTGTTTGACCACCAAAGTTCAATTGGGATAATATATATGCAATGAAGGGAATATGGATTTCAGACACAGTTTTTGTGCTTATTGCTCATATGATGAGCATTATGTGTCTGATGCCTTTTCCTCCTTGACATTATTGCAGTGCCTGCATACTATGCATTGATACTAAGATCCCTCACTGTGCTAGAAGGTTTAGCTCTCAACGCTGATCCAAATTTTAAAGTTCTAGCCGCTTCTTATCCATATTTTGCAAAGAGGCTTCTGACTGATCAGAATCCCTACCTGAGAGATGCTCTTATTGAGTTGCTATTCAAGGATGGAAAGTTCAGGTTATTGGTGTTTAATGTTTATGGAAAGTGATTCTGTAAATTGACTGTTTATATCTCGTATGGCTTATGTAATAGTGAAACTTGCACAGGTGGAATAGGCTTGAAAACTTACTTGTTCAGGGGAGCAAGGATAGGGATTTTTCTTCAAAAGATGCATTGCAGCCTGTTCTTAAATTATTGCTGGGACCAGATGGTGAGCAATTAAGGGTATTAGTGATAAGAGAAACTGTTCGAGTTACAGAAGCTCTGATGTTGGGCTCTGCGATGGATGCATACAATGCTTTACCTGAGTTTATGAAAACTTTTGCAACGTATGCCAGACCAACTGGACCATTAGCAATAAGTGATGCTGAGCAGTTAAGTATGTTGGAACTTCGAGGACAAGTACTAAGGGTTTGGGGACTTCTGCAGTCTTCAAATAACTTTGACCCTTCTCTTCTACAACCTATATTACAGGTAACATCACCTTCATTTCAGTTATGTTTGCATTTATAAGTTTTATGTTTGTGAACAGCAGAATGCTGTTACTTCCTTGTGGCAGCTGGCACCTTTAAGGCGACTTTTAACTTGTTGCTCACTTTCTCTCTCTAGAATATGGGAGGTGGACTCAGGTCAGAAAAATTAGGGCGAATTTTAACTTGTTGCTTTTGTGATATCTTGTAACTTTAATACATCTATCTTACACATAAAATGGAGAAAAACAATCAATGTCTAGAAATAGGGAGTACATCTTCAGTATTTATTTTTTCTTGTCTAGTTATATTATATCTCATATTTCTAATGTTTATCTCCCGGTTGCTGTTTGTTGATATCCATAACCTATAAATTGGTTAAACAAATTCAGACATATATTACTGATAGAGAGGGAACATCTAACAGTATTAACGTATTACTTCGTTGCATATGAAGAATTTATTCGCGCTCGATAACGGACGTAAAAAAAATAAAACGGGAGTTTACGTATTCAGCAGATTTGTTGGTGTATTTTTCCTTTGTAGCTGTTTCGTGTTTCTCGAGTAGCGTATTTTGTAATTCGATATGCATATAGTCCTTGATACTTTGGGTACTAGATCCACTAGCTTCTCTCTCCTTCAAGGTTTTCTTGTTGACTCTGAGCTATCACTCCTTCTGCATGGGTATTTAGGGTAAAGAATGATCTATATATAGATGACACGGTGAAGTATCTTCCCGATCAATGCCTTTCTAACTCCAATTCCACTCACAACCACTCCCTTTCCTACTATCCTACTTCCTTGCCTCAGTTACCCTATCTAGTATCTATCTTGCTTTTCATTGATGCCCAGGTGGCCATCACCACATGTTTTCACACGAAAGCTAACTCGAACGTGCAATACAAACTATTATCAAGATGACCGTGGTAGTTGGCTGTTTATATGAGGAGGTGAAGAAGGTGGGGACACAAATGATACACTTATCTGAGTTATCTCCACTCTGAGTCATCAAATATCTTTATCTTAATCACTGCTTTCTGTGATTCTTTCTTTGGTGATTGAATTTGATGGTGATATACTAGATCTGGAACATTAGGGTCAAATTTGACTATACAATGATAGGTAACATCATGAACGCCGACAACATGATAGCTGGATGTGTTCGATGGAGGGGTTGGGTGGGTTGGTGGTGGTATAAGTTGGATACATATCACTAGGATTGTAATGAAAAATGCTTTCATAAGAGCATTTATTAGTTTCATTGCATTCACTCATGTCTTAAGAGACTGACGATTGATGTAACTGTTGCCAGATGTGAGAATGATTGATATTAAGTAGGTAGAGGGTGTATATGGTACAAGTAATCTTATACTCTAATAGTAATGTTTTTAAGGTATTATCATCAATGGGTTAGGTAACTGCTGAACTTTATTATTGCAGATTCTTCAGCAAGGTGGAGCACGTGATCTCGGGGGCCGTGTTCTTGGTGGAATAACTCAGCGCCTTGCAGCTCGTTTCCTGCAACAAATACTGCAGGTTCCTGCAACTTCAACAAGCGTACAAAGATAGAGTGGTTGACTCAGAATCGTGAGGTTAGTTTGAATCATTTTGCTTTATTCTATCATAATTCAAAATTAAAGAAGAATGAATCTCTAGCCCCGTTAAAAATGGAAAATAACATATGTCTACTTTTACAAAGTATGAAACTAACATAGCCATTTGTCTATGTGGAATAACAGCTTGTAATTTTAGTATTCATGTCTATGCGGGAAGGAAAGCAATTAGCATGTTTTTGAGGCCTTTATTCAACGTGAAAGTTTCTTGTCTGTTCATCATGATTAAGTATTTTTTTCGTTGGTTTGATGGCATAATCATTAGTCATTGGCATCATATTATCAAGTGCGATGATGGACATTAAAGTAGATATGCTCTTGTTCATTTTAATAACTGTCACTATACCAAGGCTAAATACTGCTGTCATCTTTGACTTTTCTGATGATCTTTAATCTCATATTCTCCATGCTGAATGCCAACACCCTTAAGCAGGAAATTAAGCTCTCAACTTACTCTGAGGTAGTTAATTTGGAATCTTTTTTTTTTTGGTACTCAGTTAATTTGGAATCTTAACATTGCTAAAAACCTATAAATCTTAGTAATAAATCTTGGTAATAATTTGGAAGTGAGAAAGGTATGGTGTGTGCCGGGTTGGGCTGGCCGGTGGTTGGCTGGGGTGGTTGGTGCTTGCTTATGGACTTATGGTTGTTGGTACGTGGTTATCTATGGCTGACACTTGACAATGGCTGCTGGGGTTGAAATGGCGAGGAAGGGGGATGGGGT
>JAOWBH010146535.1:0-12648 GCA_028566215.1 Silene coronaria | reverse complement strand
TTTGGGGAAGACATGTGTGAGCTAGCGAGTGTCGTCGTTGACATAACCCGACGTTTAGTCTAGTTCCTTTTTGTGTATCATTTTGGGATGTCTATTCCCGTTTCATACACTTTACACCGCGTCGTTGTATTACTTTTATTTCCGTTGTATTATGATTATGATACTACTCGCATGTTTATGTATAAAGTTTTATATTTTACGTATTTCCGCTGCGTATTCGAATGCTTCCTTTGATGCATTTTGCGAGGGTGTCACAAAATATCTCTATAGAAGAGATATATAGGCTATTAGAGATGAATGTGGCTCTAACGGTTGCTTTACATAATGCCAATAAGGCAAAGGAGGTGGTTGTAGATCCTTCAAAGATGAGTACAATGATCTCTTGTCATAACCTTACAAAGTATGAGGGGTTGGGTGAGCCTTCACTATTAGAGGATTGGTGTCGGGAATATGACAAAATCTTTGAGTTGTTAAATTGCCCAACTGAGTTGCAAGCGGACCAAGCTGCATTTTACTTGAAGAAAGGCAGGCTTGTGGTGGAGCCGTGATAAAGAGATGATCAGAGAAGCCTTTAAGGAGAGTGATGAGGCATATATTCATTGGAGAAGTTTCAAAAATATGCTTCGAAATGAGTTCGTGCCCGAATATATCTAGAGCAAGATGAGGTCGGAATTTGACATGTTCAAGATGACGTATAATATGATCGCGGAAGAGTATCATAACCAGGCGATTTTGAAGAGGCTTCCAGTTGGGAAGCCAACTGATGTAAAAGAAGCATACTAGAGAGCATGGGATGCTGAGAGAATAGCTGATATGACAAAATAGTATAAGAAAGAAAAGGGTGAAAAGAGAAAGATAAAGGGGCCGCCGACAAGAAGGTATGGACAAGGGATCGATGGGCAATGAGGGTGCAAGGGCATGAGAGGTTACTACGGTCTCGATTACCGACACCAGTATGTAGAGCAATAATGGTCGGCTTGACGGTGAGGAGAGGGGGCGGCTATGTGGAGGAGCATGTGGGTTAGCGCGAATGAGGGGAGCAAGAATGCAGTTAGGGGTGGTGGTTGGGTTAACGGTGAGGGGAGGAGGCGTGGGGGTTCGATGGAGGTGGGCGACTGAGTTGCCGGCATTGACCGGGATATGGAGGGTGGTATGAAGGTGAGAGGGGTTGGTTGTGTTGTCTTGGTACAATGGTTGTGTTGCATATTTTCGAGTATTTTTTTTCACAAGTTTTTTCCACGTAGTACACCATATGAGAAATGAGAGGGTCAAAATAATCAACCACGTACTATAATGGGTAAAATTTGTACCGCGAAATCAATACCCATTTTAAATAGTCAATATAGGTACCCGAGTCCCGAAGTATACCAGATACCAAAACTATAACTCCGTATGATACATTTTTAAAACCGTATAGGATGTTCTGGCCAGCATTCGAAAATTCAAAACCTCTTCCTCGATCAGAAGTTGGTCTCTCTCCTGTTTCAGCATCAATTTCTTCTCACTCTTGGTTTACGCATCAGCATTTAGCTATAAGAAAATTCAATCGAAGGAATTCCAGGGAATTTTCGTAAATTGATCATTGTTTCATCTAATTTACTGTAAGTTTTCCACCTCGTCTAATTTTTTGTATGAAACGGTCTCCCACTAAACTTATCAGGGGACGGTTTATTTGGTGACAATGACAGTAACAAGTAAAAGTGTGGAATTCGAAGAAGAAATCTTACTGGTATTGGTATTGATATGGGAGGAAAGACGGAGGCAGAAAAGGAAGACGAAAATGGAGACGGAGACGGAGATTATCCTTTCCGCGGCCTAGTAATATGCGTCACTGGACTCTCCAAAGGTTATTTTAATAATACATCCGACCTCCCTTTACCCCGCAATTTTGACGGGTAATGATTTGTCTGTTCTAATCTATTTCTGGATTTCAAAATTGCAGAAGCGAGGGAACAAGTGATGGAAGCCACTGAGAGATTAGGTGGTACTTATAGCCCCACTCTGCATCCTAAGTGCACCCATTTACTCGTTCACATATCCTTTTCCATGTTTCTGCAATCGAGACGTCTATTTCCTCATATACTTTCATTTAATATACTGCCGATTATTTCACCCCCGCCTCATCATCCATTCGTTTGAAATTGTGACCGTTAAGAGTTGTTTCAGGATAGAATCTAGTCCGCTTAGGAAATGGAGAGAAATCGAGAGGGGAGGAATTTGAGAGGATCCAAATTGGAATGAATTTGCCTATTTTCTCTCCTTTTTTTTTTTTAGCTCGTTAGCTTGGTTTCAAATATCCTGTGTCCTCTTGACTTTCTCCTTACAGTGACCTTATTTTGAGGCGAGATTAGGACGCAAAAAATGATATCGAGACCCTGACTGAAACCAAGATTTAATACTATGCTGTTGTGTTCTCTTGACTTTCTTCTTACAGTTTTCGAGGACGGAAACTAGAACATGCACTAAACCATGGCTTCAGAATTGGTCTTTTTGTTGTTACTGTCCGATGGTTTGTTGACAGTGTTGCCATATGCGGTAAGACTTAGTCGCATTCTCGTCTCATTATTTGTATTGTAAGGAACAAAGATAGAATACTACGGAGTACATAATAAGGAATCGGGCGCCATTGTTGTAGGTTATGTTAGGCTTGCAAGTCTTTTTTATGCAAGATTACTCTGGCCCTTGCTTATACATGATATAATAGCTTTAAGTCAGAAGCCATAACCACATGACTGATAGATACAGTCGTTTTAATTTTTTCAGCAAGGTTGCATGAATTACCATACTCAGTCCGCAATTCTGGAAAATTGGGCATCGAAATGGGAGACTGGTTCACTAATGCAGCTTCAGATTATGATTCTTGTTTTCCAATCAGTCTGAATTTACACAAAAAACCGTCAGAAAAAGTAGGAGAAATGCGGCGGAATTCAGAAGGAAACGTTGAAGTTATCAAACATTCTCATTTATTAGGCCGTTCTGTTTACATTGATTCTGATGTTTCTACAGAACTTCATAGTAAGGTATCTTGATGGTTAATTATTGCTTGAAAGTTTTTTTATAAATAGGAGAAAAGTTTAGAAAGTTGCCACCGGTCTCTTTTGCTTACTGGATGTTCCTGCACTAGCACCTTGCCATACAACTATATGAGATCCCTCAAGACAATATAATGTAGAACATTTTCCTTCAACTGCAAGTGTCCAAATGACCAACTTCTTAGTTGGACTTCCATATTCTTAAATCTTAAACTCCTTTAATTGGTACCCTCATTTCACGTATTTCTTTGTTTTTCCGGTATAGTTTTATCTTTAAGTGGGATCATAATTCAAAAGGGGTTTTTATTATTTTTTTTATTAATCATAATAAAAAAAAATATTTATATTTCTCATAGTTTTGGTTAGTGCCTTTGTTTACCATGGAACACCACAAGGCAACAGTTCATGTCTAAAATAATGTATGCATGCCTCACCTCTACAACGTGGATCACCATCTCTCATTTCGTCAGATGAGCGTGGATTGTCATGTTTGGTCTTTCTCTGCATGTAGGAACTCATTTAACTTGACCGTCCTTGAATTTATTCCCTAATATGATCATTGGCAATTGCCTATATGATTTTGCAAGGAAGTTAGTTCTTTCTATCTTTAAAAAAAATAATCTGTTGGCCACTTTCATCTTTTGAGCTCGTGAATGTGTTTCACTCGTCTATCCATGTGTAAATTTTGCTATTTGTAGCTCAAATGCTCGCTATTATTTATCAGGTGGTTGATGTGGTTGCTCAAGAGGGTGCAGTGCTTCTCAACCAGTGGTTTGTTGGATGTGGTGCAAACTATATAGTTTGCGAGGGGTCTTCCATTCAAAAATATCTCGGCCACTGTGATAACATTGTCAGTGTATGTTGTTATGCCCCGGCCTCGTTTTTATCGTTTTCTAGACTATTGAGCATTGAGTCCTTGCGTGCCGTGTCTTGTTTCCTTGCTTTATTTCATTTGTCTTTTATCTGTAACAGCCCATATGGTTTTTAAAAACATCAAAAGAGAGATCTGTGCTACGCTTTGTTGGTCTGTCTGCTGATCTGGCTAGAGAGACTGGACTGATGCTTAAAAATCTCCAAGAACAGGTATGCTGTGATCTGTATTTAGTTAACTGTATTATTGTTCGGTATATTCAAGGCTGGATTACCTCTTCAAGCTCTTCTTTGGTGCCATTTTTGTTGATGATGTAGAATGGATGAACTCTTGATTCTTGTTGCAGAAGGAGTATAATGAAAGTGATTTGAGTGAAAATTGGTGAAGAAATGAGAGAGAAAGAAGCAAATACCCGTCAAAATGAGAATGAGGATTGTTGTTAGGATCTGGATACCCACGACCCCAATCGGGGTCACCAACCCCGAACGTGGTTGACTCTTTCTCCATATTTTGACTTTGCTTCCAATTCTTTCCCTTTAGCTCGTTAGCTACGACCCCGAATGAGATTTTCCTACCTCTACAGCATGGGGTAGCGTGCTAAACTCCAATTCGGCTTTCTTCTCGTCCTCATGTACCTACAAATCACATTTCAAAATATCGACTAGTCTAATAATTGTCTCTAATTCTACAAAAACAGTAAATTGTTCAAAAATTACAACCCAATCAAAAATAAATTGTCTCAAAACGCATTATAATGTCTCAAAAACAAAAATAAGCAACCCCTGAGAAGCGCATTTTATGAGTCTTGCTAGACTTTGGTCTTCATCATCACACTTAGCATTCGTCATTGAGCTCGCCACCATCCAAGCTCTCACTCATAGCCTCCTTTACACTTTCCATCCAAGCCAAGCTTTTCGTCGAATATCCTCTCCGAGCATTTTGAGCAACATCACCCATAGCATTCTCACCTGCAAAACGAGTAACAACACGTGTTTCCTTGGGATCCATTAGTGAGGATCGAGGCATAGTAGAAGCAAAAGAAGAGTCAATATCATTAATCGCAAAACCCATTAACGTTACTTTTGAAGAGGTGTCGTTAGTTTTTGAACATTTACGTTACCTTTTCATTGCGCAAAATGTGTTGATTACGGAGTGCGTTTCTTGTGTTGGAGCTCGTGCACTAGAGAACGTTAATGGGTGGTTGGCGAGAGGTAAGTGAGTTAGTGATGGGTGATGATGATGGGGGTAAGGGGTTGTTGAGATGTTTTAAGGTGCTTGTAAGTTGTGGAGGATCGTTACAGGGATTGTGTAGTGCTACCTTCGTCAAAAATGGTTAAGTACTACCTGTGTGATGGGTTAAAGTAGTGGCAGACTGAAGGTGGTGAGATAGTGATGTTAGAGTTGACATGACATTAATAAGTGGTCTTATACAGTAAGGCAGTCTTGCCTTAGAACAACTCAAAATGTTCTTTAGATTTAGAAGAGATGGATGAGAAATGGATAAGTGAAATTTCGAATGATTCCTTTGGCTATTTAGTGGTGTATTTGGTTTGTACGAAGTCATCATATTTTGATGACATTGCGTCTGCCTGTCAGCAGTTCCAGTTTCACTTTTTAAAGTTATTGTATAGGTTTAGTGCTTCATTCTCAGTTTCGCTTAAACTTTTGTCCTATTTATAAATAAGATTATTCATGATAGCTTGAGCTTAATCTTGTTGATCTCCTTTTGTTTATGGCTTCACTCATTGGTGCCTTTTTGTAGGCATGTGTTACCTTGTTGAATGTTGATGTCCTTTAATATATTTCTCCTCTTATTCACCAAAAAAGCAAAAAACATGAATCACGTGTAATAAACACCCTTTTGTATAAATAATTCCATTTAGATGTGCGATGAAATATGTTGTGAATGATGGCATCATATCATATGCGTGGCTTAACTATTTTTATCTAGCTTGATAATTATTATGTCCGTTGCCTCTTACCATGCTATTTGCAGATGTCGTGGAGGCATTTGACTAATTCTGTTTTTGTTGTAATTTTGAAGGACACCAATAAGGAAAATTGTCATGAGCAGAGTCTCTTTTCTGGTCAAAGTAGAGTAACCCAAGCAGAAAAACTGAAAATTGTGAAGCGTGCCAAATGTGGCATTAGAAATCGTCGTGCACGACGTTTACAGGTAAGTGTATATTTATAAGTTTCGCTTCAAGGAGGATATTACATGTGGTAATCGGTTTATTATCATTACTCGACTTGCCATTTTTTTTCTCAATATAACCTTTGAGCAATCTAAGTATGTTACTCCGATACTTCACTTAGTTGCCGTATCCCGTATTCGATACATATCGTGTCGGATATGATACGACACTTCGATACTTAATTTTAGACCAAAATATCGAAGATTCGGCATAAAATAGCCGTATCCAATACTCCGATACGTATCATGTCCGATACTTGCATATGTGTCAGAGTAACATATTCTAAGTAACCTTGGGTACATAGCTAATGTCCGAAGTAAAATAATGTCAACAGCTGTCATGAATCTTAAATGAAGTTCGTACACATTACACAACACAAATTGGCTATTCGCTACAAATGATCTTAGCAACGTACTTTTAAATTGTGTTACAACTTGCAATTGGTTTACACGAATTGTCATGTCCATTTTGTGTGTCCTACACAAATGGGCCACTTTTCTTTCTCTTCTTCATTAATTAGCCAACAAATCGCCCTTGATCCGTTCCAAACTAAGCTAAGTTTAACCTAATTAGTTCTCTACACTATTTTTATGGCTCTACCAACCTAATTAAAGTTATTAAACTAACTAATTGATACTCCCTCCGTCTCACCAGGATCTTTACGTTTTCCATTTTGAGGTGTTTCAACTGGTTCTTTACATTTCTTTTTCTAAACAACTTTTTTTTAATGAAATTACTATTCTACCCCTAGATTTTATGTCATTCTAAACCTCGGAACTAGCATTTCTACTCCCGGGGAACTTGTACTCTTGACTAAAATTAATTCCCTTAAACCTCAAACACCTAATCCACATTATTACTCCATATCTCACGATCAAATTACTCCTATAAAATCCATTTGATCAAACCTTAACACTATCCCTCTCGCCTCCCTATTGTTCTAGTTTCTCCTTATATATGAGTATGAACTAAGTACTCCATGACTTAGAGGGAAGTTTAAAAGCTGCTGTCAAATTTTTATTTGGAGGGAAACTTCTCATTTTGTATAAATTGTGTGAAAATTTAAAATTGAAATTTTCAGAATTAAATTGTGGTATTGGATTCAAATTTGGTGTTCATAAATTCAACTTGGAGGGAAGTATGTGAATTTTGTGGGAAGCATGTGATTTTGGTGGGAAAATTAAGATTTCCCACTTTGTTAAATTTGGTGGGAAGATGAGTAGGTTGACAACATTTGATTAGTTACTAAAATGAAATTAAACTGGAAGTAATAACTAGGTGGGACCAGGAATTAAATCTATGATTTAGGCTTTTACGTAATCCAAATACCCCTATTATTATTTTACATGCTTTTCTTGAAAACCGCGCAAAAAGTAAATGTAAAGATCTTGGTGAGACAGAGGGAGTATTATAGACTTCAAAGAGAAGAAAAATTATCTTGTTGCTTTTTCTTGATGGCGGTTGTTTTATTGATAGGGATAAGTGAGGTGGTTTTGTAGTAAATGTAGGAGGATGGAAATGAGTTTAATTTGAAATTTCAAATCACAAGAGGAAGAAGTGAGTGTGGAAGGGGTAAATTTAGGTAGAGATATAGTGTGCTGTTTAATCACGCACTTGCCTTCCCATGTCTCTCTCCTCGTATTCTTATGTTTTTTTCGTCTCTCTTCATTGCAAAATATGATCGGTGCGAGTTATAACTCGTTAATCTTAGGTTCATTGTGAGCCATATCAGCACGAGTACGAGTTGTCTGATACACGTTATAAATCAGTCGCCTTTGTCTATATATTCCGATTTTTAATTTCACCCAATACATCATGAATATCTTGTATTGGCCACCTCTGATACCTATACATCTAAAGTAAACATCTCAAACGGGTCGGGCAGGTCGGGTTCCGAGTCGGGTCGAATACATTTCGGGTCATACGGGTCCGGGTCGGGTGAGGGTCATAATACGGGTTAAAAATAATTTCTAACGATTTTTTTTAATCAAATAATTTTTTTTTTTTAAAATATAAAACATATTTAAAATTAATATTTTAATCATATTCAATTGTTTACATTAATTATATTGACATAATTACTAAAATAAAGTTTTTTTAATAATTATTTTGTTATTAAATATTATAAAAGTTATATAAAATTGACTTTTGAATTGTGTTTGTAATTTTAAGTAATAAAAATAATAATTTTTTAACTATTTTTTCAAAAATAATATATAAATATTAATATTTTAATAAAAAAAATTATTTACTTTTAACCCAACGGGTTGACCCATATAGGTCGGATCTCGACCCTAAAATAACGGGTCATTTTGGATTGGGGTCTTACCCTTAAAAACGGTTCGGAATCACGAGCGATACATTACATCTCGATCAAGATTTTAAAACATGATCAGACCTCTTGATCAAGTGTTGAATTGCCAAAGGTGATCTTCCTTCTCTCATGAAGATTTGCTCCACATAATTGTAACACCCCCATTTATCTAAGAGCCTTTAACAAGACATTCTCAGAAGAAGCTAAGGTTTCCCGAGGTAGTGAATAACAAAGTAAAACAAAACCAAAGTAATTTAATATAAAACTTAACAATAGTCTTATTACAATTTACAAACTAAATAAATTATGAATTACAAATTTGCAGCGGAATAATTAAAATGTCGTCTAACAAATTAATAACTAAGTTATCTAAGCCTTCTAGTTCAATCCAATTCTCACGCAAGCTCATAGCTCCCAAGACCGCTATCTCAAATACTTGTCAGTTAATTTGCTCCCCAATAATTGGTTCATCACAGGTGTTTATGGAATACACGGTCAACCAGACGGTTGAGTAGGAATTAACTACACAACAACACAATAAATAATAATCATAATTAAACATAGTGTTATCCCAACGGATCGAATCCAGCTAAGTTATAATAACCACACCCATAACTTTCATCCATCCATACTCTACTCGAATCACATCCATTCCACCCAAACTCCGTCTTAACGCTTCCGAATGTGCACATCTCCCTAGTAGTGAGCCTACTAGAGAAGAGACTCTGATGGGCAGCCACAAGGACTAGCGGTTGCTCAGACCGGTCCCTTCAAATAATAACCAAGGACTAGCGATATATCAATCCCTTCAAATAAACTCAAGGATTAACATGGTCCCTTCAATAATAACTCAATAATACTCCCAACTTATACACAAGGACTATCAAGGTCCCTTCAATCAAACAATATACAAGGAATAACAATTCGGTCCCTTCATTCAAATCTCAATCACAATATAAATATCATTATCACAGCATCTTATAAAACCGCCACAAACATTAAAACATGCGCTTAACAATTATAACACAAGTTGAGTAAGTAATCCTGCTATTAAGCAAATTCCAATAAATGCTCACACGCAATCCAAAGCAATATAATCCCTTAATAAAACCGTCACCTAAACAATAGTAATAATCACATAATCAATCACCTAGTTAATAAATTACATTTAGTAATTTATAATTACAGTTCTCCCTTTTTATTAATTATAAACCTTATAAAATATATATTGATAAATCATTATAATTATTAAACTTATAGTTTTATCGTTATTATTATTACGACGCGATTTAATACAAAACCCGACCCGATGAATAAATTAAACAACAACCCACAACCATATTCACATGGTTGAACCGTGTGATCAAGGGCCGCAATATTACACTTCCCGACACCACGAAGGCCACCACCACGGACAACTCCCAACTAACGACAGGTATGACCAACCACCAGAACCCCACCATGACCAGCCACCACCATAACGACCCTAAAACCGCCTGTAAAACGCACCCTAACCAAAACTCACAACGCAATCAAAACCGAACCACCAACACTCCCCTAAACCCGCCTATAACCACTCCAACAACCACCACGATGCCCACCAGCATTCACCACTATCTCGCCTGACACCACCACTACGTAAACCACTCAGACCCGACACCATCTACCCCTGAAACAACCGATAATTATTACGCCCTAGCCGCCTGATTCACGCACAATAGTTCGCCAATATCCCTACAACAACCGTCACAAACACCACCCACGACCACCAAAACTACCATCAACTCGGTCGACTCAACCAACCCATCAACCATAACCATTGTTCGATTCAAACCAAGCCCTCGGCATGGGTAAAAACAGTGACATAAGTAAACTACACAAACCCGATTAAAACAACTCTAAAGTGGTCTAACGGTGGTCAAACCACCATGGCCAGTCACGTCAAAGGTCAGGTGGTATCCCATGGTGGTCAAGGTCGGACACGAAAGACCATGGTGGCTCAATTGCGTATAATAATTATATTAATTATCGAGTTTACCTTTTCTCCTTGAGACGGAATTAATTGTTGCCTCAAATTTGATTTTTCCCCAAATAATAATTATTCTCAGTTTTGTAATTGTTGTGAAACAGCCAAAAATATTGTGGTAGGGTATGAGAAGGGTATTTATACACATGAGGTAGGAGGGTTCTTATTATTTTTATCAATTATAATTATAATATTATATTTATTATATTATTGCTATTGGGTAAGCCCTCACAGAAAACACCTCCCTCCTAGCCCAACACATCACATGCCCCATCCACCATCTACACCGATTTATTATTTCCGTCACGCTTCACATTTACGTAAATTATTATTAATGTAATTTAAATAAAATATGAAATATAATTTAATAAACATATTATTCTTATTATCCAATATTAATCCTTAAAAATACGGAGTATTACCGTCATCCTCCCTTAAAAGGAACTTTATCCTCGAAGTTCAAGCACTACAACAAATTAAAGGTATCCAAAATTTACGGTATTACATTCTACTCTCCTTATAAGAAACTTCGTCCTCGAAGTTTGCGCACATCACAATAGATATTCATATTGTAACACCCCACCTACTAGGGAGCCTTCATAAAGACCTTCCCTAGTAAATACGGTGCCATAGCCTCAGTTTTTCGAGGTAGTAAATATCAAATTAACCATTAAGAAACAATTTGTTAAAAGCTAGTTTAACGATTACAAAGAATAAATCCAAAAGTCACATGAATGATAATCCAAACTAATAAATAACAAAATGAATGTATCAAAATCTCAGCGGAAGCTAGTACTCTTGACACGCGACCATATCTCCAATGCACCCATGCTATGCTCTACCGGAGTCACCTGTCAAGAACTGCTCACCATTCGACACCACGAATGGATCAAAGCAATCAAGCGTCAGTACTATACAATAACATAATGCCAGATGCAAAAGCTATCAAAGCGCATGCTATCACCAGTTCACACCTCTAACACCACACCGCCAATCATCTGGATTACCGTCGCAACAGGTAATCCAATGCCAGTGGGGGACCGCAACCAATCCCACCTAAGCCATGCTCGACGCACGAGCAACCCGGGGCGAAACTCGGGGGTGAGACCGTCTCCCAACGGCTCACAAACCAACATCACAACACCACTACCAAACCTCCGTCACAACACAACAGTAATCACAATCATGGCAATTATAACACAATAATAACAATCACAATGGCACTATAGACTGATTAGGGAGAACCCCACCTCAACAATCCGCAATAATAATCAACAAGAAGCGATTATAAGGGCTCCTCTACAAATTCGGCACCTAGATAATCATATAATACCACAATCAATAGAATTACCAATTCCCCCAAAACAGTTTAGGGTTTAATCCAAAACAACGGAAATCTAAAGACATACCAAGTAAGGGCAGAACGCGATGGGGAAATCCGCAAATCGACAGGAAATCCGCAAATCGACAAGAAGAAGTAGTTATAGGGTAATTTGGGTGATTAGGGGAGATTGACGTTTGAAATGAATGAAATGAATAGAATGGCGGAAGTTTCAAATATATATATATATATACATCTCCCCAAATGACCCTAATCGAAATTGTCAATTTTCCGGATTCTAACCCGCACTCGGCCGAGTGAGCCCAGCTCGGCCGAGTGCCAAAGCACTCTTCCGAGTTACTCGACTCCAGAATGCAAATTAACATTTCACACCAACTCTTACTCGGTCGAGTCAGGCCAACTCGGCCGAGTCCACCCAACTCGGCCGAGTCACAGCCTTACAGAATACGCAGTATTACAATCTAGCCCCCTTAGGAACGAACTTCGTCCTCGAAGTTCACACTCAAACATGCATAAGACAACCCTTGCCTTCTAGCTCAAACACCAACTCAACTAAACTCTGCAATATCGCCAACGCACTGCAAACTCGGTTTTACTCATTATACCGCAACTAATAAAACCAATACCAATACAGCTCCCCAAGCAATGACAACTACTAGCGCGAAATATTACATTATACCACCCTTAAATCGAACTTCGTCCTCGAAGTTCACTCACGCTCAAAACTAAAACTCTCACCATTACAAATTGTCAATACTATCTCAATCACCCAAGCTTACCACTTTACTCCCTAACTCAATTCCTTACAATTAAGTAATTCACGATATCAAACTCAAAACTCCAAAATTTACCACAAAATATAGGGCTA